>JADRCH010007080.1:0-12460 GCA_019843965.1 Rhynchomys soricoides
GTCAGCTTCCCATGACTCTCAGTGCTTTTGACAGTAAGGAAGGGTTCAGCCAAGAATGCCACTGTCCATGTCCCTAAAGGGAAAGAGTCATGTCAGTTCAGAACCTGATAGCAGATGTTGACAAATACACTAGCAGTAAATGGCTCATAAAGGCTGTACAAATGCCACTAGGCCAGGTTAGTGGGAGACTTATTACTCTCTGTATTTGCATATAACACATCAAGTATCATCCTAGGAAAATGTCTAGCTACTGCTATTACAAACTGCAAATATACCTAGTAAATTGTAATGCAATAAAACACATAGTCTTTTACACATGAGGTTCTTATTGTGAATATAGCTTAATCAGAAGGGAAAGATCTTAGGAAACAATAGAAAAGGAAATTTTACATTTTGGTAAGAGAAGATGGAGCTGGGTACATCAGGGCAGATGGATGGGGATAATTAAGAACAAAGGTTTTTTTTTTTTTTTTACAGGCTTATGAATATCTACTACTCAAAATCCTTACTAAAATATGTACATACAAAAATGTTTTTTTAATTTTTCCTACTTTATTTACATTTCAAATGTTTCCCCCTTTCCAGATCTCCCCTTTGGAACCTCCCCATTTCCTCCCCCCTCCTCCTTCCACTATAGAGGTATTCTCCCACCCACCCACCCACCCACTCTTCTCTTCCCTCCTTGGCATTCTCCTCTACTGGGGGATCTAACACTCTCAGGCCCAAGGGACTCTCCTCACCCAGATGGATAACAAGACCCTCCTCTCCCACATATGTGGCCAGCACCATGGGTCCCTCCATGTATATTCTTTGGTTGGTGGATCAGTCTCCAGGAGCATCATGGTGTCAGGCCAGTTACCATTGTTGCTGCCTCCCTGGGGATGTGAACTCCTTCAACTTCTTCAGTCCCTTTTCCAAGTCCTCTGTCTGGAACCTCATACTCAGCCCTACTGTTGCTGTGACGTGACTCTTGGGTATTTCGAACTTTTGGGCTAATAAACACTTAACAGTGAGTACATAACATGATCATTTTTTGTGACTGCGTTATCTTGATCAGGAAGATATTTTCAAGATCCATCCATTTGTCTGCAAATTTTATGAAGTCATTGTTTTTAATAGCTGGGTAGCGTTCCATAGTGTAAATGTACCACATTTTCTCTATCCATTCCTCTGTGGAGGGACATCTTGGTTGTTTCCAGCTTCTGGCTATTATAAATATGGCTGCTATGAACATAGTGAAACCTGTGTCTTTATTACATGTTGGTGCCTCTTCTGGGTATATGCCCTGGAGTGGAATAGCTGGATCCTCAGGTAGTGTTATGTTCATTTTTCTGAGGGTCTGCCAAACTGATTTCCAGAGAGGTTGTATCAACTTGCATTCCCACCAGCAATGGAGGACTGTACCTCTTTTTCCACATCCTCGCCAACATCTGCTGTCACCTGAATTTTTGATCTTGGCCACTCTGACCGGTGTGAGGTGAAATTTTAGGGTTGTTTTGATTTGCATTTCCCTGATGACTAAGGATGTTGAACATTTCTTTAGGTGCATCTCGGCCATTCCAGTTTCCTCAGTTGAGAATTCTCTGTTTAGCTCACTTCCCCATTTTTTGATAAGGTTATTTGGATCTCTGGAGTCTAGTTTCTTGAGTTCTTTGTAAACCTTGGATATTAGCCCTCTATCAGATATAGGATTGGTAAGGATCTTTTCCCAATCTGTAGGTTGCTGTTTTGTCCTATTTACAGTGGCCTTTGCCTTACAGAAGCTTTCTAATTTTATGAGGTCACATTTGTTGATTCTTGATCTTAGTGCACAAGCCATTGCTGTTCTGTTCAAGAACTTCTCCCCTGTGCCCATGTGTTCGAGACTTTTCCCCACTCTCTTTTCTATTAGATTCAGAGTATCTGGTTTTATGTGGAGGTCCTTGATCCACTTGGACTTGAGCTTTGTACAGGGAGATAGGAATGGATCAATTCGCAATCTTCTACATGTAGACTGCCTGTAGAACCAGCACCATTTGTTGAAGATGCTGTCCTTTTTCCACTGTATGGTTTTAGCACCATTGTCAAAGATCAAGTGACCATAAGTGTGTGGGTTCAATTCTGGGTCTTCGATTCTATTCCACTGATCTACCTGCCTGCCACTGTACCAATACCATGCAGTTTTTATCTCTACTGCTCTGTAGTACAGCTTGAAGTCAAGGAGGCTGATTCCCCCCAGAAGTCCTTTTATTGTTGAGAATAGTTTTTGCTATCCTGGGATTTTGTTATTCCATATGAATTTATGAATTGCTCTTTCTAAGTCTATGAAGGTAGAAGATATCTTACAACTGGAGTCAGGGGGACAAGGAACATACTACCACAAATTGCCAAAGACAACCTTTGACACTAAACAATAAACTGATGCAAGCAGCTGATTGGGATAAATACTGAGAGCCTCTGACAGGGGCTGCTGCCTATGGCACCCAGCAGATGGAGAAGAGAAAGGGGAAAACCAAACACACACACACACACACACACACACACACACACACACACAGAGAGAGAGAGAGAGAGAGAGAGAGAGAGAGAGAGAGAGAAAGAGAGAGAATGGTTGAACCAAAAACAAGCTCCAGCAATTTATTTCTTTTATTAACCCCCTTTAGAAGACTGCAAATTGGTCCATTCTTATCTCACTGTATAAACCTCAAGTCCAAATGGATCAAGGACCTCCACATAGGAACAGATACACTAAAACTAAAATAAGAGAAAATGAGGATGATCCTGAACAAATGGGCACAGGGGGAATTTTCATGAACAGAACACCAATGGCTTATGTTCTAAGATAATGATTTGACAAATGGGACCTCATAAAATTGCAAAGCTTCTGTAGGGCAAAGGACACTGTCAATAGGACAAAATGGCAACCAACAGACTGGGAAAAGATCTTCACCAATTCTACATCTTATAGAGGGTTAATACCCAATATATACAAAGAACTCAAGAATTTAGACTCCAGAGAATCAAATAACCCTATTAAAAATGGGGTACAGAGCTAAACAAATAGGTCTAAATTGTGGAATATCAATTGGCCGAGAAGCACCTAAAGAAATGTTCAACATGCTTATCCTCATGGATATGCAAATCAAAACAACCCTGAGATTCCACCTCACACCAGTCAGAATGGCTAAAATCAGAAACTCAGGTGACAGCAGAAGCTGACAAGGATGTGGACAAAGAGGGAAAAATCCTCCACTGTTGGAGGGATTGCAAGCTGATACAACCACTCTGGAAATCAGTCTGCCAGTTCATCAGAAAATTAGACATAGTATTATCTGAGGACCCAGCTGTACCACTCCTGGCCATTTATCCAAAAGATGCTCCAACATATCAAGGACACATGCTCCACTACATTCATAGCAGCCTTATTTATAATAACCACAAGCTGGAAAGAACCCAGATGTTCTTCAACAGTGGAATGGATATAGAAAATGTGGTACATTTACACAATGGAGTACTACTCAGCTATAAGAATAACTTCGTGAAATTCTTAGGCAAATGGATAGAACTAGAAAATACCATCCTGAGTGAGTTACCCCAATCACAAAAGAATATACATGGTATGCATTTACTGATAAGTGGATATTTGCCTAAAAGCTCCCAAAACCCAAGAACAATTCATAGACCACATGAAGTTCAAGAAGGAAGACCAAAGTGTGGAAGGGGGAACAAAATTCTCATGGGAGGAAATGGAGAGACAAAGTGTGGAGCAGAGATTGAAGGAAAGGCCATCTAGAGACTGTCCCACCTGGGGATCCATCCCATATACAGTCACCAAACCCAGACACTATTGTGGATGCCAAGAATTGCATGCTGACAGAAGCTTAATATAGCTGTCTCCTGAGAGTCTCTACCAGAGCCTGACAAATACATAGGTGATGCTCGCAGCCAACCATTGGGTTGAGCATGGGGTCCCCAATGGAGGAATTAGAGAAAGCTGAAGGAGTTGAAGGGATTTGCAACCCCAAAGGAGAACAACAATTTCAACTAACTAGACTCCCCAGAGCTTCCAGGGACTAAACCACCAACCAAAGAGTACACATGGGGGGACCCATGGCTCCAGCCACAAATATAGCAGAGGATGGACTTGTCTGGCTTCAATGGCAGGAAAGACCCTTGATCCTGTGAAGGCTCCATGCCCCAGTATAGGGGAATGCCAGGGCAGGGAAATGGGAGTGGGAGAGTGAATTGGGAAACACCCTCATAGAAGCAGAGGGAGGGGGAAATGGATAGGGGTTCTGGGGGAGGGATACCAGTAAAGTGGATAATTTTGCAAAGATAATCACCACAAAAACACATTCTTCAGAAATAAATTAAATAGTATCATGTACACAGAAGGAAATTACAACAGGATATTGCTGAAGTATTTCTTATATGAAACATATCTTCCTAAATAATTCTCATCTATCTTTCTTTCCAAAAGCTCATTGTATCCTCAAAGCAGTAATTTTTTAGTCATTGATTAACAAAATTTAAGCAGACCAAATCTAGAGCAAAATGTTTCTCCCTGTGCTAGTTTGACAATACCCTGTTACTAAGGAACAGATCATCTATCTCACATCCTATTATTGAAGTTCTGATTGTTTGTCTGCCTAATCATCTGTTTTCTGTTTTTACACTCATAATAGAATTATTTTCCATTTATTTTAATTGTTTCCTGGTGCACACTGAAAACCTGCTACTTCATCCCAAGAAGTCAGGCCCAACATAGCGTATATGCTTTCTTTGATCCTTAACATGTCCCAAGCCTATTCTTCTTGCCTCTAAAATTACATACGTCTAATGCATGAATGTTCACTGTACTCCTTTCTGTAACTCAAGAAGCTTTTGTCATTCTATCAGAAAGGGACACACTTTATTCTTGATTCTAACTTAAAACTTTCTATCAAGTGTCCTAATTTCCTAACTTTATATTTTCTATCAACTACCCTCACTTTTCAAAATTGTTTAACTCAATGTAACTTCTTAAAACAACTTAAATTAAGTCAGAAATTCCATAAAATCATATCATCTAGACTTTATCATCTCACAAACTTTGATCTTCATGCTGATCTGCAAGAAATTTGCCCAAAAACTAATCACAGCATTACAGGCAGTGAGGGTCTCCTGGTATCTACTCACAAAAAAGCCAAAAAATTAGAAGTATGACAATTGCAAACATGAGAAAGCACAACAATAGCAAGAAGCAATCCTGTAATAAATTCTCTGTGGTCCTGAGGTCATGCGACACCAGAGCTCACTGATTACAGCTGAGTAGGACAGTGGGCCATCTCCAGGAGCTCACTTGCTTACTGTATCTCTTCTTGTATGGTGTCTATCAGTAAGTAGGCACTTCATAAGAGGACTACAATCTTTAGTACCAATAATAGCTTACCACTTTTTAGTTAGCTAGTGGAGTCCCATAGACTGACCTTAAAATTTTAAGACTATTGCCTGTAATAATGTCGACCCTCTAGAAATTCAGGGTAATACACTACTGTAGTAGACTTTATTGCTTAAGTCAGAGAATATGGAGATATCTAGGAGGAAATCACCTGGACATTTCCTGCCTAACCCTACAGTACTAGAAAATGCTGTGTATACTGTTGAAGGAGAGAAATGATTACAAATATCACCAAGATCTACAACAATGACTGGTTTGAAAAGATGGTATGAATATAGGACAAAATGCATGTGAACATTTTTATTTAATGTCCTTATCCATGAGACAAATTACATACTTGGCACTGACCGGTAAAGGGGAGACAATCCAATCAACTTTATAATTCTCACATTAGACAAATCAACACAACTAACAACACACCTAATGATATATATATATATATATATATATATATATATATATATATATATTTCATATATATATATGAAATCTTAGTATATCTGTCATTCTGCATCAGAGAAGCTTCTACTTGCAGAAGATTATTTGTAGAGACTCTCAACTGATCCATGTTTCATAGGATGTGACATGTGTGTTAGCATTAACCTCACACTAGAGGGAATAATAAGTTTGTAAGAACCAGAGGTAGAAACTGTGTTCTTTATACAACTAGATCATTAAACATTAAACTCAAAGCTATTCAAATATCAAGCATGTATTATAAATCCTATGAAAGTTTCAGCTAGACAAACTCAGCATAGAAGAGAAGGGAAGCATGAAATCTCATCACTCGCTGAGGAGCTATTGGCAGTTGACAGCTTCTGGGAGAAGTAATGACAGTTTTCTTCAATGATGTGATCCTTGGTATGTTGACCACACACCAGTGTAGGCACCACTCTCTAGAGTATTTGGAGTACACAAACTGGTATTGATGGGAACATGGAAAAGCAAATAGAAAAGAACGCAAAGTTGAATGGAAAGAGAAAGAAAGGCACAGTGGGTGAATGAGACAATTAGAAAGCACCTGAGTGAGTAAAGTAAAACTACACTGTATGAAATTCTCAAAGAATTAATAAAGATGACATTTTAAAGGAGGCACCACGTTAAAGGACATAAGCATGTCTCCAAAGTATCATGTTTGCTCTAGTACATTGAATGCAGTGGAATCTATATGCATTTATACACATATATTTAAATATATGCTAATAACATTGTTATTTTTGTACATAAATTTTAATCTGGCAACATGGCATATAAAGACTTTCTAGGTCTATGTGATTTGTCTGAAATCCTGACATGCCCTTAAAACATATCTTTAATCCCAAACAATATAGAAGAAAGCAGCCATGTTTGAAAGTGATTTCTAACTGAGGGGCAGAGAAAGATATGAACAAGATAAAGATCTGACAGAATGTGTCAGAGATAGGATATGCTCAATGCTTATCAGAAGAGTCAAGAAATAGAGAGTAAGGCAAAGGGAGACAGAGAGAAGAGGTAGTTTATTGAGTCAGTTCTGTTCAATCAGTTGAGAGTCAATACAGTGAGTGCAGTACAGTGGAGTTGAGCTTGTTCATGAGTTCGTGCAGATCAAAAGAAGCAGTTGAAGCCAGGGAATAAGTAGCCAGATTAAAACAAATTGCCAGAATTAGTTTGGGGTCAAATAGAGCAATTAAGTGAGAAGCTGAAAAAAGCCAGATTGAATCAGACAGCTTGGAGAGGAGTTGAATCCAGAACATCTGAGTTGAACCAGCTATCTAGCATTCAGAAAGAAGTAAAAAGAGTGAATTCATTCTGCAGTAAGCCTCCAAGATGACAATTATTTCTGGAAAATAAAATATACTTTTACAGTTTTAAAAATAGAAGCTGCTAATTCTTGCAACACTGGCACCAGAGTCAGAGAAGCCTGAGTCTCTTTCCAGGCTACAAAACTGAAATTTAGTTCCTTCCACACGAGCTCCATAAAGAACTATCCCATATGAACAAGGACACACAGAATATTTTCTCCAAATATGATCCTTCAAGACATAAAACATAGAAAACTCATGTGCCTACAAATGAATACTAACGTATGGGTCCTTTGTTGATGTCATCTATCATTGATCTAAATATCAAATTTTCTTAATTATATTTTTTAAGTGAAATGACACTGGATTCAACATACATATTTTTATCCTGATTTTCTAAGTATTTTTATGAATCAAATGACAGGCATGAATATGAAGTTTTAGTATTTTTGAATTTTTTCATATATTTTTATATTTAACTATTGTATAATGTATGCCATTAAGAAAAATCTGAAATATAATCAAGATTCTACTTTAACATAAGCAAGAATTAATAACAAGAAATATAAGATTCTCTTCAGACCTCACATTCCTTGGCTGGTATCACTATCCCCCACATTGTTATATTTAACAATACTTTACTTGAGTTTTTTATGTTGTTGGTAGCGCTGGTGGTGATGAGCACAGAAATGTTGATGACCATGAGTATGGTACTCTTAGTGAGGTTGAAGTAGTAAGGGCAGCAATGATATTGGAGATAAGCACTGGTGGGTAGCATGATTATTTGCAATGGTTGTGATGATGATGGTATTGGTGATTATGGTGATGTTTCTGATGGAGGAGGGGATGGTACTGAGGGTAGTGGAAGCTATATGAACCAGCAACTTATAAAACCATCACTTACTTAGTCCTAATTAGGTCCCTCAGATTGTGCTAATCAAATGGTATGCATTAGTTCAACTATTACCAAAGACAAGTTTTGGGCACTATTAGGAATTTCCAAAACTAATAGTAACAAGAAACTCTTCAACATGTTCAGTCATTAGATGAATTTAAACCAATCTACACCACAAGACCATTATACCCCTGTAAGAATGAGTACCATCAAGATGATAACAAAGATTCCTAGCAGAGGAGTGGAGAAAACTCAAATTCTGTGATTGTGAGAGAGTAGATTAACCTATCAAATATGGAAATCAGTGTAAGGTTTCCTCCAAAGAAATAATACTAAAACCAGAACTAGAATATGATTCAGCAGTATAACATGGATTCTTATTTTTATGAAAGTCAGCCTACAGAGTACTCAGATTACCTAATTAACCTACCTGCTCACTCATAACCCATTGATGACATAAGAAAATGTGACACACACACACACACACACACACACACACACAAGTTGGGACTGACCACTTGTTTAATCAATTTCAAAAATGCACATGCACTATTGTATACATTCACATATATGTACACACATATGTATGTACAAACATTTAGGCAGACAGACAAATACACATTTGGTGGATGGAGCAAAGCCACAAAAGCCACTTTATTTCCTTTCTCCTGCAATTTGCACTTTCTTAGACAAAAGTTCTTTTAAAAATTAGCTCATAGATAAAATGTTACACAAAGGCGTAGTTACAGAAAGACTTCGATAGTGAATTAAAAACAGTGCCTCATTCCATAAGCTCATTATGAATTCAAAGCAAAAGTTTTACATTGCCTTGCTTTAGCATAGCGCACACCTCTGGCTTTATTCTTGGACCTGACCTTGAATGAATATTCTTCCTTGACCATAAATTTGTCCCAAGCCTATTTCTCAGTGTAAATTATGAAAGCTCATTGTATTCCTCATTATACAGTCTTTATTTACTGTTTTATGAGGAGGTGTGTATTCTATTCTTCTCTCTGATTGTATTACATCTTTCTGTCAAAACAACTAAAACTATCTCCTTTAGCTTTCTTCCTTTATCTTAATCAAATCAGGAATTTTATTAAGTCATTAATTCAACTAAAGAGCACTAATTTATGAACGTTAATCTTCAAGTTGCTCTGCAGGAAATTTGCCCAATAAGGTGGGCTGATGCCCAAGAATCATAAAGCTATATAATAGCATCAGAAAAGGCATAACAGCAGCAAGAAGCAGGCCTGCTCTTGCACTGCTGCTGTTGTTAAGGTATCATGCTGAAGTCCCAGGATCTTAAACACATTATATGTGTAGGGGTGATTCACACAAAAAAAAGATTGGTGGAGACATGAAAGAGCAAATCTACTTCTCGTTCTGGGAATGCACATTATGCCCCAATTCCTGTTTTAGGACTTCCTGGTTTTTCCATTTCCTATCAGCTATCTATTGCAGTAGTCTTTGGAAATCCTCTTGTTTTATGCCTTTTTCCAGAAGAAAAACATTTTGTTCCAATGAACAAATAAAACTGTTTTCACACAGAAATGCCTTCAAGACAGACAGGGTCAATTTCTAGAATGTTAAATAATCTCACAACCAATTTTTTGTCTGTGTTGTCACTTGCAACATACCAGTAGGTGGTCTGGGGTGCCACAATAGAGTACAGATGATAAAGAAAATACCATATTCTAATACCTACTAAGGCATATGGCTTTGAACAGCACATGAGATGATATATATGAAAGAGATGTACTCTGTTCAACCACCAACAAATTAAAAGGGAAAGCCAGCTATCACATTGGACTAATTGACCCAATAATCATGGAGGTTGCAGGGAAAATGTGTTTGGGCCTTCCTTTATTGCAGGATAACAACATTCCTTTGATCCTCTTATATTCTCATTTCAGTCTATAACAAGGATGTACTTGTAATTTGCCATAACCATAACTGACTAGTGTGTTCAGTAATTGCACATGTTAATAAGTTTAAGTTCATAAAGCCCCCCTGAAAATTTTGAGAAATAAAACTATACACAGAAAGTTTTAAAAAATATTGTATATCTTCCATAATTGGCAAAGCTAAGTTACATGGTAAACACAAATGTGTCTGCATACTTAATCAGATTAACTTTTATTATGCGGAAATGATACATAAAGAGAAGGTGCTTCTTAAATTTACAGACTGTGAAAGGAAGCTGATAGTAGAGATGGAGAAGAGACAGACAATTTGAGACACATGTTATCTTTCTGTGCCACTTGTGTTATAAGTAGTGTCAAATATTACATATGACCCCAAATTCCATCCAGTACTCATCTAAAATATTAAGTACAAAATAAACATAACAAAATAAAGGGCAGGCTGAAATATAACAGGATTTTGAACCTGATTGCCTTTGTAAGTTATATGCAGGTCACTTTCTTAATGGACCAAATGTAGCATAGTCATGATGCCATTGATGGTGGTAGTACAAGTGATGTTGTTGGTTCTGGAGACCAGTGGCATGTAACTAGTGATGGACATAGTGCTCTTACTGAGGGTGACATTGATGAGGATCACAATAATAGTGCAGGTAGACAGTGGTGGATAGTGTGATAGTTTGTACTATTTGTGATAATCGTGGTGGGACTGGTAATACTGATCTGGCAGATAGAACTGAGATGGAAGTGAGGGCAGTGGAAACAGGCAGTGGAACCCAGCAGCTTTTAAAACAATAGTATAAACTAGGGGTGGAAGATTGGGCCAATCAAATGGAATGCATTAGTTCAATTATAAACAAAGACAAGTCTGGGGCATAATTAGGAATTTCTACAAATAACAGTAACAAGAAGATGTTCCTCATTTCCAGTAGTTTAAGAAAAAAATCCAAAATGCACCAAAAAACCATTATACCCATGTGAGAATACGTAACACTAACATAATAACAGGGCCTGACAGAGAAAGGAAAACAAATTCTTAGATTGTGAGAGAGTAGATTAACTCACAACATATGGATATCTGTGTGTAGCCTTACAAAGAAATAACACTAAAGCAAAACCATCATGTGATTAAGCAGCATCACTTGGGTTCATATGTTTTTAGTCTGATAAAGCATAAAACAGAGATGCATGAATATCTATCTCTCATTACTACTCCTAGCATTCAAGATAATCAGCCTAGCTGCTTACCAGTGAATGAATGGATTAAGAAAACATAGCACATATGTGAAATTTAATAATAATCAGTAAAAATGAACAATGACATCATGTTTTTAGAAAAATGAATTAAAGTATATATCCTCATGTTAGGAAAAATATAGATGTTCTAAAATAAGAGATTGGCATAGTGGTTTCAATTATAGACATAGAAAAAAATACAATTTATATAAATGTAATTATGATTCCAGACAAAGGAGACAAGGGAAGGTAAAATCCATGGAGGAGTTAGAAGAATGTAGGAGGAGTAGGTCGTAAGTGGCACATGCATATCTGAACATCAGATACTCTTTCTAAGTCATCATGTGCTAAAGGAGACACTGTAGTTGGGCAGAATGAAATAATGCTTCTATTAAGCAAATCAACAGGTAGTAATCCTATTTATGATTCAAATAGTGTCACAACCTGATTACAACAGAATGAACTGAGGACTAATAAATAACAATAATATAATATGGGCATAGCAGGAAGGGAACAGAGTACATTTCAGAAAACTGGACACATGAATATCATTAATCAGAATGTGCTTTATTCAGGAAATGAAACCACAGTGACAACACAACAACTAAGATGACTGACAGTTTTGAAAAACATCTTCTGAGTGCACAGGATAGACAGCAGATGCTCTTCCCTTGAACATTTGAGACACTGAACAATATACTGAGGCTATATTATCAGCAGCCCACTGGAGAGCAAAAGAAGGACAACCTCAAGGAAATGCCTTCTCTATGAGAGGTCATCACAGGCACCTAGAGGGTGAGAGGTGGGGAAGATTCCTCTGCATCCATGACACGCTTTTGGGGGAGATGGAGGTGGAGCTTTGGAAGTACATTAGATGGATTCTCTTCTCTTCCTCTTGACTTGATGACTGCTGAAGGCCTCACTTGCTCTTGGGTAGACAGTTCTGCTGACAGTGTGGAGGAGGTTGCACAGGAGGGCATTTCTGCTGGTATGAGGTAGGGGGACATGGCTCAGGACAAGGCTCTGGGCATTTTGGAGGGCACGGCTCAGGGCACTTTGGAGGAGGACAAGGCTCTGGGCATTTTGGAGGAGGACAAGGCTCAGGGCACTTTGGAGGAGGACAAGGCTCAGGGCACACTGGAGGAGGACAAGGCTCAGGGCACTTTGGAGGAGGACAAGGCTCTGGGCACTTTGGAGGAGGACA
>JADRCH010007081.1:0-63790 GCA_019843965.1 Rhynchomys soricoides
ACCCATCCAAGAAAATGGTGGGAACTTTCATGGATGGTGCCTTGGTCTGTTGGGAGTCACAGGCACAATTGTTCTTAATTCCTTCGATGATGGACAGTGCTGTGGAAGTGCAAGCCAAATATCCCCTTTCCTTCTACAACTTGTTTCTTGGTCATGCTGTTTTTGTTGCAGCAATAGAAATCCTAACTAAAACCCTATTTTGCATTTATGTATGTCTGTGCATCACATGCATGCCTGGTGCATAAGGACGCCATAAGTTGATGTCAGATGTCCTGGAACTGGAGTTACAGACAGATGTAAGCCACCATATGGGTGCTGGGAATCAAACCTGGATCCTCTGGAAGAGCACCCTGTGTTTGTAACCACTGATTTACCTCTCCAACCCTCAATTCACTGGTAGTTTTGATAAGGTTTAATGAAAAGAGATGCCTATCCCAGGAGCTCACTGTAGTTTTCTCTTCTAAATAAGTTAACTCCCCTTCAATTTCCATTGACTCATTTATCTGATGCATGCTTCATAATTGGGGAAAATTCGAACCTTAACCTAGAGAAGTATTATGTTCATTTTTCTGAGTGTCTGCCAACCTGATTTCCAGAGAGGTTGTATCAGCTTGCATTCCCACCAGCAATGGAGGAATGTTCCTCTTTCTCCACATCCTCGCCAACATCTGCTGTCACCTGAGTTTTTGATCTTAGCCATTCTGACTGGTGTGAAGTGGAATCTCAGGGTTGTTTTGATTTGCATTTCACTGATGAGTAAAGATGTTGAACATTTCTTTAGGTGCTTCTCAGTCATTCCAGTTTCCTCAGTAGAGAATTCTCTGTTTAGCTCTGTTCCCCATTTTTTGATAGGGTTATTTGGATCTCTGGAGACTAGATTCCTGAGTTCTTTGTATATAAACAACTTTTCCCAATCTGTTGGTTGCTGTTTGGTCCTATTTATAGTGTCCTTTGCTTTGTAATTTTATGAGGTCCCATCTGTCAATTCTTGATGTTAGAGCACAAGCCATTGGTGATCTGTTCAAGAACTTTTCCCCTGTGCCCATGTGTTCGAGACTTTTCCCCACTTTCTCTTCTATTAGATTGAGTGTATCTGGTTTTATGTGGAGGTCTTTGATACACTTGGAGTTGAGCATTGTACAGGAAGATAGGAATGGATCAATTCGCAATCTTCTACATGTAGACCACCAGTTGAACCAGCACCATTTTTTGAAACTGCTGTCTTTTTTCCACTGTATGGTTTTAACTCCTTTCTCAAATATCAAGTGACCATAAATATGTGGGTTCATTTCTGGGTCTTAGATTCTATTCCATTGATCCACCTGTCTGTCACTGTACCAATACCATGCAGTTTTTGTCACTACTGCTCTGTAGTACAGCTTAAGGTCAGGGAAGCTGATTCCCCGAGAAGTCCTTTTATTGTTGAGAATAGTTTTTGCTATCCTGGGTTTTTTGTTATTCCATATGAATTTGAGAATTGCTCTTTCTAAGTCTATGAAGGATTGAATTGGAATTTTGATGGGGATTGCATTGAATTTGTAGATTGCTTTCAGCAGGAGGGCCATTTTATTTTATTTTTTAGGGTTTTACATTTTAATTGAAAATAAAATAGTATATGTTTATTATAAGCATGTTTTGTGATATTTAATGTAACAGAAGTCTTAAGGTAGTAGTAATTATTTTTGGATCTCATTTAACACTCACTTAAGTAAATAGATTTCTTTCTGCTGAGATTTCAAGAAGTATAACTAAGGAAAAATCATGAATTAGCCCACTGAGGACATTTTTGTGTATAGCATTCACTGTAGACACAGGGCCATCTTAAGAGGCTCACTGTGGAGTGGATGGGAAACCCTACTATTAAATTCCCCCTCCCCTCCAACTTCTCTTTTTTGTTTTTTATTTTTTATATTTTATTTACATTTCAAGTGTTTCCACCTTTCTAGATCTCCCCTTTGGAACCTCCCCATTCCCTACACCCTCCCCTGCCACTATAGGGGTATTCTCCCACCCACCCACCCACTCTCGTCTTCCCTCCTAGGCATTCTCCTATACTGGGGCATCTAATACCCTCAGGCCCCTCTGATGGGTAACAAGACCCTCCTCTGCAGCATTTGTGACCAGCACCATGGGTCCCTCCATGTGTATTCTTTGGTTGATGGATCAGTCTCCAGGGGTATTGAGGGGTCAGGCCAGTTGCCACTGTTGCTACCTCCCTGGGGATGCAAACTCCCTCAGCTCCTTCAGTCCCTTCTCCAAGTCCTCCATCTGGGACCTCACACTCAGCCCTACTGTTGCTACAAAGTGACTCTTTGGTATTTCAAACTTTTGGGCAAATAACCACTTAACAGTGAGTACATACCATGTTCATTCTTTTCTGACTGTGTTACCTCTCTCAGGATGATATTTTCAAGTTCCATCCATTTGTCTGCGAATTTCATGAAGTCATTGTTTTCAATAGCTGAGTAGTACTCCATTTTGTAAATGTACCACATTTTCCATATCTATTCTTCTGTGGAAGGACAACTGGATTATTTCCAGCTTCTGGCTATTATAAATAAGGCCTCTATGAAAATAGTGGAAAATGTGTCTTTATTAGATGTTGGAGCATCTTCTGTGTATATGCCCAGGAGTGGAATAGCTGGGTCCTCAGGTAGTATTATGTTCATTTTTCTGAGGGTCCGCCAAACTGATTTCCAGAGAGATTGTATCAACTTGCATTCCCACCAGCAATGGAGGAGTGTTCCTCTTTCTCCACATCCTCGCCAACATCTGCTGTCACCTGAGTTTTTGATCTTAACCATTCTGACTGGTGTGAGGTCGAATCTCAGGGTTGTTTTGATTTGCATTTCCCTGATGACTAAGGATGTTGAACATTTCTTTAGGTGCTTCTCGGCCATTCGAGTTTCCTCAGTTGAGAATTCTCTGTTTAGCTCACTTCCCCATTTTTTGATAGGGTCTTCCGTTTCTATTTTATGGAATAGCTTGAAGAGTATTGGTATTAGGTCTTCTATGAAGGTCTGATAGAATTCTGCAGTGAACCCATCTGGTCCTGGGCTTTTTTTGGTTGGCAGACTTTTAATGACTGCTTCTATTTCTTTAGGGGTTATGGGACTGTTTAGATGGTTTATCTGATCCTGATTTAACTTTGGTAATTGGTATCTGTCTAGAAACTTGTCCATTTCCTCCAGATTTTCCAATTTTGTTGAGTATAGGCTTTTGTAGTAGGATCTGATAATATTTTTAATTTCCTCA
The DNA here is from genome assembly GCA_019843965.1 of Rhynchomys soricoides. NCBI lineage: Eukaryota > Metazoa > Chordata > Mammalia > Rodentia > Muridae > Rhynchomys > Rhynchomys soricoides. The sequence continues at coordinate 3,256 of JADRCH010007081.1, forward strand.
GAGTCTGTTGTTATATCTCCATTTTCATCTCTAATTTTATTAATTTGCATGCCTTTAACTGTCTCTGTGCCCTCTGGTTAGTCTGGCTAAGGGTTTATCTCTCTTGTTGATTTTCTCAAAGAACCAGCTCCTGGTTTTGTTGATTCTTTGTATAGTTCTTTTAGTTACTACTTGGTTGATTTCAGCCCTGAATTTGATTATTTCCTGCCTTCTACTCCTCTTGGATGTATTAGCTTCTTCTTGTTCTAGAACTTTCAGGTATGCTGTTAAGCTGCTAGTATATGCTCTCTCCAGTTTCTTTTTGGAGGCATTCAGAGATTTCGTCTTAACACTACTTTCATTGTGTCCCATAGGTTTGGGTATGTTGTACTTTCAGTTTCATTAAATTCTAGGAAGTCTTTAATGCCTTTATTTATTTCTTCCTTGACCAAGTTATCATTGAGCAGAGCATTGTTCAGCTTCCATGTGTATGTGGGCTTTCTGTTGTTGTTGTTGCCATTGAAGACCAACCTTAATCCTTAGTGATCTGATAGGAGGCATGGGATTATTTCAATCTTCTTATATCTGTTGAGGTTTGTTTTGTGACCAATTATATGATCACTTTTGGAGAAGGTACCATGAGGTGCTGAGGAGAAGGTATATTCTTTTGATGTAGGATGAAATGTTCTATAGATATCTGTTAAATCCTTTTGGTTCATAACATCTGTTAGTTTCTCTGTGTCTCTGTTTAGTTTATGTTTCCAAGATCTGTCCATTGTTGATAGTGGGGTGTTGAAGTCTCCCACTAATATTGTGTGAGGTGCAATGTGTGCTTTGAGCTTTAGTAACGTTTCTTTTATGAACGTGGGTGCCCTTGCATTCGGGGCATAGATGTTGAGAATTGAGACTTTTTCTTGGTAGATTTTTTTCATGAGTATGAAGTGTCCTTCCTTATCTTTTTTGATGAATTTTGGTTGAAAGTCAATTTTATCTGATGTTAGAATAGCTACTGCAGCCTGTTTCTTGTGGCCATTTCCCTGGAAAATTGTTTTCCAGCCCTTTACTCTGAGGTATCGTTTGTCTTTAACATGGAGGTGCATTTCCTGGATGCAGCAAAATTCTGGGTTCTGTTTATGGATCCACTCTGTCAGTCTATGTCTTTTTATTAGGGAATCGAGACCATTGATGTTAAGAGATATTAAAGAAAAGTGATTGTTGCTTCCTGTTATTTTCGATGTTGTTTATATGTTTGTGTGGCTATCTTCTTTTGAGTTTGTGGAAAGATTACTTTCTTGCTTTTTCTTGGGTGTAGTTTCTTTCCTCGAGTTGGCATTTTCATCTATTATTCTTGCAGGACTGAGTTTGTGGAAACATACTGTGCAAATTTGGATTTGTCATAGAACATTTTGGTTTCACCATCTATGATTATTGAGAGTTTTGCTGGGTATAGCAGCCTGGGCTGGCATTTGTGTTCTCTTAGAGTCTGTATGAGTTCTGCCCACGATCTTCTAGCTTTCATAGTCTTTGGTTGAAGTCTGTTGTAATTCTGATAGGTCTGCCTTTATATGTTACTTGACCTTTTCCCCTTACTGCTTTCAATATTCTTTCCTTATTTTGTGTATTTGGTGTTTTGACTCTAATGTGACAGGAAGAATTTCTTTTCTGGTCCAGTCTATTTCGCGTTCTGTAGGCTTCTTGTACATTTATGTTCATCTCTTTCTTTAGGTTAGTGAAGTTTTCTTCTATGATTTTGTTGAAGATATTTACTGGTCCTTTAAGTTGGGAATCTTCACTCCCTTCTGTACCTATTATCCTCAGTTTCTGTCTTCTCATTGTATCCTGGATATCCTGGATGTTTTGGGTTAGGAGCTTTTTGCATTTTGTGTTTTCTTTGACTGTTGTGTCCATGTTTTGTATGGTATCTTCCGCACCTGAGATTCTCTCTTCCATCTCTTATATTCTGTTGGTGATGCTTGCATCTATGACTTCTGATTTCTTTCCTAATTTTACTAATTTCAGGGTTGTCTCCCTTTGTGACTTCTTTATTGTTTCTCTTTCTGTTTTTAATTCCTGTATTGTTCTGTTCATTTGTTTGTGTTTTCCTGTAATTCTGCCCGTTGGTTTGTATTTTCCTGTAAATCTTTTAGGGATTTTTGTGTGTTGTCTTTAAGGGCTTCCAGTTGTTTACCTGTGTTCTCTTGTATTTCTTTAAGGGAGTTATTTATTTCCTTCTTAAAATCTTCTTTCATCCTATTGAGTTGTGATTTTAAATCTGAGTCTTCCTTTTATGGTGTGTTGGGGTATCCAGGGCTTGCTGTGGTGGGAGAGCTGGGTTCCGATTGTGCAAAATAGTCTTGGTTTCTGTTCTTTGTGTTCTTAGCCTTGCCTTTCGCCATGTGGTTATCTCTGGTGTTAGCTGGTCTTACTCTCTCTGACTGTGACTTGTCTTTCCTGCAAGCCAAGGTGTCAATTCTCCTTGATGTCCAGTTCTCTCTGGGAGGAATTTGGGTTTGGAGAGTTGTGGTGCAAGGTCAGCTTTGGGGTGCAGACAGAAACAAGAAGGATCTAATCCCCTGCTGACCCTTGTTTCCTGCGTTCTGATGTTGTGCTAGGGTCCCTCTTGTTCCAGTGAATTTGAAAAGAAGTGGTTTTCTTGCCTGTGCTTAAAGGTGTGTCAGCAGTCCTGGTATACCAGCTCTCTCCTGGCACTATTTGAGTATAGAGCCCTGTGTCACAGGATCTGCTCTACAGCCACCAAAAGAAACCAGAACCCCGTTCCTAAGTCCCTGTGTCCTGGGGATTCCAGGTGGGTTCCTCTGAGCAGTCAGGCTTGCCCCAACTCATGGGAGGCTAGCTTTCTCCCAGTGCTGTTTGTCTATGGAGCCCTGGTGGCCCAGGCAGAGGTCTCCTCCACTGATGGAAAGTAGAAGGCTCTTACCTCCCTTCTGTTCCTAAGTTCCTGTGTCTGGAGCTCTCCTCTCCCTGTTTTTTCCACACTCTTGTGCGGCTAGCTTTCTCCTGGCACCTTTTGGCTATGGAACCCTGGTGGTCTAGGCAGAGGTCTTCCCTCAGTATGATATTTTCAAGTTACATCCATGTGCCTGTGAATTTTATGTAGTCATTGTTTTAAATAGATGAATAGTACTCCACTGTGTAAATGTTCCACATTTTCTGTATCCCTTCCTCTGTTGAGGGACATCTGGGTTGCTTCCAGCTTCTGGCTATTATAAATATGGCTGCTATGAACATACTGGAGCATGTGTACTGGTTATATATTGGGGAATTGTTTGGGTATATGCCCAGGAGCTGTATAGCTTGGTCCTCAGGTAGTAGTACTATGTCCAGTTTTCTAAGAACATGGCAGACTGATTTCCACAGTGGTTGTACCAGCTTACTATCCCACCAGCAGTGTAGGAATGTTCCTCTTTCTCCACAACTTTGCCAGCATCTGTGGTCACCTGCGTTTTTCATCTTAACTGTTCTGACTGGTGTGAGGTGGAATTTCAGGGTTGTTTTGATTTGCATTTCCCTGATGACTAAGGATGTTAAACGTTTCTTTAGGTGCTCCTCAGCCATTTGTGTTTCCTCAGTTGAGAATTCTCTGTTTAGCTCTCTCCATTTTTTGATAGGGTTATTTGGATCTCTGGAGACTAGCTTCTTGTGTTCTTTGTATACATTGGCTATTAGCCCTCTATCAGACATAGGATTGGTAAAGATCTTTTCCCAATCTGTTGGTTGCCGTTTTGTCCTATTGACAGTGTCCTTTGCTTTACAGAAGCTTTTCAATTACAGGAAGTACCATTTGTCAATTCTTGATCTTAAAGCATAAGCCATTGGTGTTCTGTTCAGGAACTTTTCCCCAGTGCCCATGTGTTCAAGACTTTTCCCCACTTTCTCTTCTATTAGATTCAGTGTATCTAGTTTTTATGTGGAGGTCCTTGATCCACTTGGACTTGAGCTTTGTACAGGAAGATAATAATGGATCAATTTGCATTCTTCTACATGTAGAACACCTGTTGAACCAGCACCATTTGTTGAAAATGCTGTCTTTTTTCCACTGGATGGTTTTAGCTCCTTTGTCAAAGATCAAGTGACCATAAGTGTGTGGGTTTATTTCTGGGTCTTCAATTCTATTCCATTGATCTACCTGCCCAATACCATGCAGTTTTTATCACTACTGCTCTGTAGTACAGCTTGAGTTCAGGGATGCCCAGAAGTTCTTTTGTTGTTGAGAATAGTTTTTGCTACCTGGTGTTTTTTCTTATTACAAATGAATTTGAGACTTGCTCTTTCTAAGTCTATGAAGAATTGAGTTGGTATTTTGATGGGGATTGCATGGAATCTGTAGAGTGCTTTTGGCAGGATGGCCATTTGAACTATATTAGTCCTGCCAATCCATGAGCATGGGAGATCTTTCCATCTTCTGAGGTCTTCTTTGATTTCTCTCTTCAGAGACTTGAAGTTCTTGTCATACAGATCTTTCACTTGTTTGGTTAGAGTCACACCAAGATGTTTTATATTGTTTGTGACAATTGTGAAGGGTATCATTTCCCTAATTTCTTTCTCAGCCTGTTTATCCTTCGAGTAGAGGAAGGCTACTGATTTGCTTGAGTTAATTTTGTATCCAGCCACTTTGATGAAGTTGTTTATTAGCTGTAGAACTTCTCTAGTGGAGTTTTTCGGGTCACTTAAGTATATGATCATATCATCTGCAAATAGTGATATTTTGATTTCTTCCTATCCATTTTGTATCTCTTTGATCTCCTTTTGTTGTCTAATTGCTCTAGCTAGAACTTCAAGTAATATATTGAATAGATAGGGAGAGAGAGGGCAGCCTTGCCTAGTCCCTGATTTTAGTGGGATTGCTTCGAGTTTCTCTCCATTTAGTTTGATGTTGACCACTGGCTTACTGTATTGTGATTTCTTCATTGTTTCTATTTCTATTTTTAGTGCCAGGATGGTTTTGTTCATTTTCTTTGTCTGTTTGATTGTGCTCTCCTGTAGTTCTGCCAGTTTGATTGTGTTTTCCTGTAATTTTTAAAGGGATTTTTGTGTTTCCTCTTTAAGGGTTTCCAGTTGTTTACCTAAGTTCTCTTGTATTTATTTAAGGGAGCTATTTATTTCCTTCTTAAAGTCTTCTATCATCATCATGAGAAGTGATTTTAAATCTCAGTCTTGTTTTTCTGGTGTTTTGGGGTAACCAGGGCTTGCTATGGTGGGAGAACTGGGTTCTGATGATCCTAAGTTGCGTTGGATTCTGTTCCTTATGTTCTTGCCCTTGCCTTTTGCCATCTGGTTATTTCTGGTGTTACCTTGTCTTACTCTCTCTGACTTTGGCTTGTCTTTCCTGTAGCCTAGGTGTCCATTCTCCTTGAAGACCAGTTCTCTATGGGAGGAATTTGGGTATGGAGAGTTGTGGTTCAGGGTCAGCTCTGAGGTGCAGACAGAACAGGAAGGATCTAATCCCCTGCTGACCCTTGTTTCCTGTGTCCTGATGGCTCTGCTAGGGTCCCTCTTGTTCCAATGAATTTGAAAAGAAGTGGTGGTCTTGCCTGTGCTTAAAGGTGTGTCAGCATTGCTGGTATACCAGCTCTCTCCTGGCACTATTTGAGTATGGAGCCCTGTGTCACAGGATCTGCTCTCCAGCCACAGAAAGACACCTCAAGCCCGTTCCTCAGTCCCTGTGTCCTGGGGATTCCAGATGGGTCCCGACGAGCAGACAGCCTTTTCCACATTCCTGGGAGGCTAGCTTTCTCCCAGCGCTGTTTGGCTATGGACCCCTGGTGGCCTAGGCAGATGGAAACTGGAAGCAAGATGGCCATTTTTACTATATTAATCCTGCCAATCCACGAGCATGGGAAATCTTTCCATCTTCTGAGATCTTCTTCAATTTCTTTATTCAGAGACCTGAAATTCTTGTCATACAGAGCTTTCATTTGTTTGGTTAGAGTCACTGCAAGATACTTTATATTGTATGTGACTATTGTGAAGAGTGTCATTTCCCTAATTTCTTTCTCAGCCTGTTTATCCTTCAAGTTTAGGAAGGCTACTGATTTGTTTGAGTTAATTTTGTTATCAGCCACTTTGCTGAAGTTGTTTATCAGCTGTAGCAGATCTCTGGTGGAGGTTTTCAGGTCACTTAAGTATACTATCATATCATCTGCAAATAGTGATATTTTGATTTCTTCTTTTCCAATTTTTATCCCTTTGACCTCCTTCTGTTGTCAAATTGCTCTAGCTAGAACTTCAAGTATTATATTGAATAGATAGGGAGAGAGAAGGCAGCATTGTCTAGTCCCTGATTTTATCGGGATTGCTTCAAGTTTCTCTTCATTTAGTTTGATGTTGGCTACTGGTTTGCTGTATGTTTGCTATGTTTAAGTATGGACCTTGAATTCCTGATTTTTTCCAAGACTTTTAACATGAAGGGATGTTGAATTCTGTCAAATGCTTTTTCAGCATCTAATGAAATGACCATGTCGTTTTTTATTTTGAGTTTGTTTATGTAGTGGATAAGTTTGACAGATTTCCATGTATTGAACCATCCTTGTATCCCTGGGATGAAGCCTACTTGATCGTGATGAATGATCTTTTTGATGTGTTTTTGGATTCGGTTTGCAAGAAATTTATTCAGTATTTTTGCATCAATATTCATAAGAGAAATTGGTCTGAAGTTCTCTTTCTTTGTTGGGTCTTTGTGGGGTTTTGGTATCAGTGTAACTGTGACTTCATAGACTGAATTGGGCAGTGTTCCTTCTGTTTCTATTTTGTGGGATAGATTGAAGAGTATTGATATTAGATCTGCTTTGACTGACTGATAGAATTCTGCACTAAACACATATGGTCCTGGGATTTTTTTTTTTTTTTTGGTTGGGAAGCTTTTAATGATTGCTCCTATTTCCTTAGGGGTTATGGGACTGTTTAGATGGTTCATCTGATCCTGATTTAACTTTGTTAATTGGTATCTGTCTAGAAACTCGTCCATTTCATCCAGATTTTCCAATTTTGTTGTGTATAGTCTTTTGTAATGGGATCTGATGATTTTTATTAAAAAAAATTCTTCAGTTTCTGTTCGTATATCTCACCTTTTATTTCTGATTTTATTAATTTGGATACTGTCTCTGTGCCCTCTGGTTATTCTGGCTAAGGGTTTATCTCTCTTGTTGATTTTCTCAAAGAACCAGCTCCTGGTTTTGTTAATTCTTTTTATAGTTCGTTTGTTTCTACTTGGTTGATTTCAGCCCTTAATTTGGTTATTTCCTGCCTTCTACTCCTCTTGGGCATATTAGCTTCTTTTTGTTCTAGAGCTTTCAGGTGTACTGTTAAGCTTCTAGCATATGCTCTCTTCAGTTTCTTTTTGGAGACACTCAGATCTATATGTTTTCCTCTTACCACTACATTCATTGTGTCCCATAAATTTGGGTATGTTGTGCCTTCATTTTCATTAAATTCTAAAAAGTATTCACTTTCTTTCTTTATTTCTTCCTTGACCAAGTCATTATTGAGTGGAATGTTGCTAAGCTTCCATGTGTATGTGGGCCTACTGGTTTTATTTTGTTGTTTGTTTGTTTGTTTGTTATTGAAGACCAGCCTTAATCCAAAGTGATCTGATATAAGAGGCATGGGATTATGTCAATCTTCTTATATCTGTTGAGGTCTTTTTTATGACCGATTATATGGTCAATTTTGGAGAAGGTTCCATGAGGTACTGAGAAGAAGGTATATTCTTTTGATGTAGGATGAAATGTTCTATAGATATCTGTTAAATCCATTTGGTTCATAGTATGTGTTAGTTTCACTGTGTCTCTGTTTAGTTTATGTTTCCAAGATCTGTCCATTGTTGATAGTGGGGTGTTGAAGTCTCCCACTATTATTTTGTGAGGTACAATGTGTATTTTGGGCTTTAGTAAAGTTTCTTTTAAGAATGTGGGTGCCCTTGCATTTGGGGCATAGATGTTCAGAATTGAGATTTCTTCTTGGTAGATTTTTCCTTTGATGAGTAGGTTGAAAGTTGATTTTATTCAATATTAGAATGGCTACTCTAGCTTGTTTCTTGGGACCATTTGCTTAGAAAATTGTTTTCAAGCATTTTACTCTGAGGTAGTGCCTGTCTTTGGCACTGAGGTATATTTCCTGCATGCAGCAAAATGCTGGGTCATGTTTACATATCCAGTCTGTTAGTCATTGGGTAATTGAGTCCATTGATGTTAAGAGATATTTTGGGACAGGGACTGAGGAACTGCTGGGAGGTAAGAGACTGTCTGCTTCCACCTGTGGCAGGAGATCTCTGCCTGGGCCACCAGGCCTCCATTGCCCACCAGTGCAGGGAGAAAGCTACCCGCCCACTTGTGAGGAAAAGCCAGCAGAAGCAGGGCTCCAGATGCAGGGACTGAGGAACAGCCAGGAAAGAGAACTGGTCTCCAAGGAACAATGACACGTGGGCCAGTAGGAAAGACAAGCCACAGACAGAGAGAGAAAGACCAGCTAACACCAGAGATAACCAGATGGTGAAAGGCAAGGGCAAGAAAACAAAGAACAGAAACCAAGACTACTTGGCTTCATTAGAACCCAGCTCTCCCACCACACCAGAAAAAGGATAGACCCAGCCCTGGATAACCCAACACACCAGAAAAGGAAGACTCAGACTTAAAAATCACTTATCAAGAGGATGATAGAAGAATTTAAGAAGGAAATATATAACTCCCTTAAAGAAATACAAGAGAACACAGGTAAACAACTGGAAACCCTTAAAGAAGACACATAGAAATCCCTTAAAGAATTACAGGAAAACACAATCAATCAAATGAACAAAACCATTCAGGAATTAAAAACAGAAATAGAAACAATAAAGAAATCACAAAGAGAGACAACCCTGGAGTTAGAGAACATAGGAAAGAAATCAGGAATCATAGATGCAAGCATCATCTACAGAATACAAGAGATGGAAGAGAGAATCTCAGGTGCGGAAGATACCATAGAAAACATGGACACAACAGTCAAAGAAAACACAAAATGCAAAAAGCTCCTAACCCAAAACATCCAGGATATCCAGGATACAATGAGAAGACAGAACCTGAGGATAATAGGTATAGAAGAGAGTGAAGATTCCCAACTTAAAGGACCAGTAAATATCTTCAACAAAATTATAGAAGAAGATTTCCCTAACCTGAAGAAAGAGATGAACATAAATATACAAGAAGCCTACAGAACACCAAATAGACTGGACCAGAAAAGAAATTCCTCTCATCACATTATAGTCAAAACACCAAATACACAAAATGAGGAAAGAACATTAAAAGCAGTAAGGGAAAAGGGGCAAGTAACATATAAAGGCAGACTTATCAGAATTACACCAGACTCCTCACCAGAGACTATGAAAGCTAGAAGATCGTGGGTAGATCTCATATAGACTCTAAGAGAACACAAATGCCAGCCCAGGCTGCTATACCCAGCAAAACTCTCAATAATCATAGATGGTGAAACCAAAATGTTCTATGACAAATCCAAATTTGCACAGTATGTTTCCACAAACCCAGCCCTACAAAGAATAATACATGGAAAATGCCAACTAAAGGAGGGAAACTACACCCAAGAAAAAGCAAGAAAGTAATCTTTCAACAAGCCCAAAAGAAGATAGCCACATAAACAACATCAAAAATAACAGGAAACAACAATCACTACTCTTTAATATCTCTTAACATCAACGGTCTGAACTCCCCAATAAAAAGACATAGACTGACAGACTGGATCCATAAACAGGACCCAGCATTTTGCTGAATCCAGGAAATGTACCTCCATGTTAAAGACAAACACTACCTCAGAGTAAAGGGCTGGAAAACAATTTTCCAGGCAAATGGCCCCAAGAAACAGACTGGAGCCATTCTAATATCGGATAAAATTGACTTTCAACCAAAAGTTATCAAAAAAGATAAAGAAGAACATTATTACTCATCAAAGGAAAAATCTACCAAGAAGAGCTCTCAATTCTGAACATATATGCCCCGAATGCAAGAGTTCCCACATTCATAAAAGATACTCAACTAAAGCTCAAAGTACATATTGCACCTCACACAATAATAGTGGGAGACTTCAGCACCCCACTATCAACAATGGACAGATCTTGGAAACATAAACTAAACAGAGACACAGGGAAACTAACAGATGTTATGAACCAAATGGATTTAACAGATATCTATAGAACATTTCATCCTACATCAAAAGAATATACCTTCTTCTCAGTACCTCATGGTACTTTCTCCAAAAGTGATCATATAATTGGTCACAAAACAAACCTCAACAGATATAAGAAGATTGAAATAATCCCATGCCTCCTATCAGATCACTAAGGATTAAGGTTGGTCTTCAATGGCAACAACAACAACAGAAAGCCCACATACACATGGAAGCTGAACAATGCTCTGCTCAATGATAACATGGTCAAGGAAGAAATAAAGAAAGAAATTAAAGACTTCCTAAAATTTAATGAAAATGAAAGTACAACTTACCCAATCCTATGGGACACAATGAAAGCAGTGTTAAGAGGAAAACTCATAGCTCTGAATGCCTCCAAAAAAAAACTGGAGAGAGCATACACTAACAGCCTAAAAGCACACCTGAAAGTTCTAGAACAAGCAGAAGCTAATACACCCAAGAGGAGTAGAAGGCAGGAAATAATCAAATTAAGGGCTGAAATCAACCAAGTGGAAACTAAAAGAACTATACAAAGAATCAACAAAATCAGGAGCTGGTTCTTTAAGAAAATCAACAAGAGAGATAAACCCTTAGCCAGACTAACCAGAGGGCACAGAGACAGTTAAAGGCATGCAAATTAATAAAATTAGAGATGAAAATGGAGATATAACAACAGACTCTGAGGAAATTAAAAATATTATCAGATCCTACTACAAAAGCCTATATGCAACAAAATTGGAAAATCTGGAGGAAATGGGCAAGTTTCTAGACAGATACCAATTACCAAAGTTAAATCAGGATCAGATAAACCATCTAAACAGTCCCATAACCCCTAAAGAAATAGAAGCAGTCATTAAAAGTCTGCCAACCAAAAAAAGCCCAGGACCAGATGAGTTCACTGCAGAATTCTATCAGACCTTCATAGAAGACCTAATACCAGTACTCTTCAAGTTATTCCACAAAATAGAAACGGAAGGAACACTACCCAATTCATTCTATGAGGCCACAGTTACACTGATACCAAAGCCCCACAAAGACCCAACAATAAAAGAAAACTTCATACCAATTTCCCTTATGAATATTGATGCAAAAATACTCAATAAAATTCTTGCAAACCGAATCCAAGAACACATCACAACGATCATTCACCATGATCAAGTAGGCTTCATCCCAGGGATGCAGGGATGGTTCAATACCCGGAAATCCATCAATGTAATCCACTACATAAACAAACTCAAAGAAAAAAAACACAGGGTTATTTCGTTAGATGCCGAAAAAGCATTTGGCAAAGTTCAACATCCCGTCATGATAAAAGTCTTGGAAAGATCAGGAATTCAAGGAGCATACCTAAACATAGTAAAAGCAATATACAGCAAACCAGTAGCCAACATCAAACTAAATGGAGAGAAACTCGAAGCAATCCCACTAAAATCAGGGACTAGACAAGGGTGCCCTCTCTCTCCCTATCTATTCAATATAATACTTGAAGTTCTAGCTAAAGCAATCTGCCTACAAAAGCACAAAGGAGCTAAAACCAACCAGTGGAAAAAAGACAGCATCTTCAACAATTGGTGCTGGTTCAACTGGCAGTCTACATGTAGAAGATTGCAAATTGATCCATTCCTATCTCCCTGTACAAAGCTCAAGTACAAGTGGATCAAGAACCTTCACATAAAACCAGATACACTGAATCTAATAGAACAGAAAGTGGGGGAAAGTCCCAAACACATGGGCACTGGGGAAAAGTTCCTGAACAGCAATGGCTTGTGCTCTAAGACCAACAATCGACAAATGGGACCTCAGAAAATTACAAAGCTTCTGTAAGGCAAAGGACACTGTAAATAGGGCAAAATGGCAACCTACAGATTGGGAAAAGATCTTTACCAATCCTACGTATGATAGAGTTCTAATATCCAATGTATACAAAGAACTCAAGAAGCTAGACTCCAGAGATCCAAATAACCCTATCAAAAAAATCAGGAAGAGAGCTAAACAGAGAATTCTCAACTGAGGAAACTCGAATGGCCAAGAAGCACCTAAAGAAATGTTCAACATCCCTAGTCATCAGGGAAATGCAAATGAAAACAACCCTGAGATTTCACCTCACACTAGTCAGAATGGCTAAGATAAAATACTCAGGTGACAGCAGATGTTGGCGAGGATGTGGAGAAAGAGGAACACTTCTCCATTTGCTGGTGGGAATGCAAGTTGATACAACCTCTCTGGAAATCAGTTTGGCGGACTCTCAGAAAAATGAACATAATACTACCTGAGGACCCAGCTATTCCACTCCTGGGCATATACCCAGAAGATGCTCGGACATGTAATAAAGACACATGTTCCACTATATTTGTAGCAGACATATTTATAATAGCCAGAAACTGGAAACAACCAGATGTCCCTCCACAGAAGAATGGATACAGAAAAAGTGGTACATTTACACAATGGACTATGACTCAGCTATTAAAAACAATGACTTCATGAAATTCACAGGCAAATGGATGGAACTTGAAAATATCATGCTGAGCGAGTTAACACAGTCAGAAAAGAATGAACATGGTATGTACTCACTGGTAAGTGGTTATTAGCCCAGGAGTTTGTAATACCCAAAAGTCACTTAACAGCAACAGTAGGGCTGAGTGAGAGGTCCCAGATGGTGGAGTTGGAGGTGGGACTGAAAGAGCTGAGGGAGTTGGCAGCCCCAGGGAGGCAGCAACAGTGGCAACTGGCCTGACCCCCTGATACTTCTGGAGCCTAATCCACCAACCAAAGAATACACATGGAGTGACCCCATGGTGCTGGCCACATATGTGGCAGAGGAGGGTCTTGTTAGACATCGGGGGGAGGAGAGGCCCTTGGGCCTGAGAGTATTAGATCCCCCAGTATAGGAGAATGTCAAGGAAGGAAGATGAGAGTGGATGGGTGGGGAAATTCCCCAGTAGAGGCAGGGGAGGGAGGAGGGAATATGGAGGTTCCAATGGGTAGATGTGGAAAGGGGAAAACATTTGAAATGTAAATAAAGTAGAAAAAAAATAAAATACAGATGTCAAATCACTTAAAAGATAAAAAAAAAAGAGTGATCCATGTCTTTTCCACAATACAAAAAATCCAAAAAACAAACAAACAAACAAACCAAAAAACCAGATATTTTGGAATAGTGATTATTGCTTTCTGTTATTTTTGATTTTGTTTTTATGGTTTTGTGGCTATCTTCTTTTGGGTTTGTTGACAGAATATTATTTCTTGCTTTTTTCTAGGGTGTAGTTTCCCTCCTTGTGTTGGAGCTTTCCATCTATTATCCTTTGTAGGGTTGGATTTGTGGAAAGATATTGCTAATATTTTTAGTTATTCAATATCTTGGTTTCTCCATCTATGGTAATTGAGAGTTTTGCTGGATATAGTAGCCTTGGCTGGCATTTTTGTTTTCTTAGGGTCTGTATGACATGTACTCAGGATCTTCTAGCTTTCATTGTCTCTGGTGAGAAGTCTGGTGTAATTCTGATACGTCTGCCTTTATATGTTACTTGTCCCTTTTTCCCTTACTGCTTTTAATATTCTTTCTTTGTTTTGTGCATTTGTTGTTTTGGCTATTATATGGCAGGAAGAATTTCTTTCCTGGTTCAATCTATTTGCAGTTATTTAGGCTTTTTGTATGTTCATGGGCATCTCTTTCTTAACTTAGGGAAGTTTTCTTCTATAATTTTGTTGAAGATATTTACTGGCCCTTTAAGTTGGGAATCTTCACTCTCTTCTATACCCATTATCTTTAGGTTTGGTCTTCTCATTGTATCCTGGATTTCCTGGATGTTTTGGGTTAGGAGCTTTTTGCATTTTGTATTTTCTTTGACTGTTATGTCAATGTTTTCTATGGTATCTTCTGCAGCTGATTTTCTGTCTTCTATCTCTTGTATTCTGTTGGTGATGCTTGCATCTATGTCCCCTGATCTCTTTCCCAGGTTTTCAATCTCTAGGGTTGTCTCCCTTTGTGATTTCTTTATTGTTTCTATTTCCAATTTTAGATCCTGGATGGTTTTGTTCATTTCCTTCACCTGTTTGGTTGTGTTTTCCTGTAATTCTTTAAGGGATTTGTGTTTCCTCTTTAAGTGCTTCTAGCTGTTTACCTGTGGTTTCCTGTATTTCTTTAAGGGAGTTATTTATGCCCTTCTTAATGCCCTCTATCATCATCATGAGATGTGATTTTAAATCATAGTCTTGCTTTTCTCATGTGTTTGTGTATCCAGGGCTCACTGTGGTGCGAGAACTTGGTTCTGATGATGCCAAGTAGCCTTCGTTTCTGTTGCTTATGTTCTTGCCCTTGCCTCCTGCCATCTGCTTATCTCTGGTGTTAGTTTGCCTTGCTGTCTGTGACTATGGATCGTCCCTCCTGTAAGCCTGTGTGTCAGCACTCCTGGGAGATCATCTCTCTCTCCTGGTGTGATTTGTGTATCTCCATACCCAAATTGTACACAGTCAACTCTGGGGAGCAGATGGAATGTAGATGGATCCTGTCCTTGGCTATTCCTTGGTTCCCATTTCCTGGTGGCTCTAGGTGGGTCCCTCTTGGGCCAGGAATTTGAACAGAAGTAGTGGTCTCACATGTGCTCTCAGGTGTGTCAGCACTCTTGAGAAATGAGCTTTCTCCTGGTGGGATTTGGGTATGGAGAGCTGTGGCACAGGGTCTGTACTGGGCACAGATAAAAACCATAGGAATCCAGTGAAAATTTTCTAAGGCCCTGTTTTTTGAAAAGACACAGCAAAGTAAAATGATTATTAGGACAAGAGTGAAGCTTAACAATGCCATAATTATAACGGGCAAGGCATCAATTTCCTCTAGATCCGTCCTTCTTGAACTGTTCTAAATAGTTTTAGTTAAAGTCCAAATGGTCTTCATTGTGTTTATAATCTTTTTAAAAAAATATTTATTTGTTTATTACATGTATGTGTGTACAGTGTCACTGTCTTCAGACACACCAGAAGAGGGCATCAGATCCCATTACAGATGGTTGTGAGCCACCATGTGGTTGCTGAGAATTGAATTAAGGACCTCTGGAAGAACAGTCAGTGCTCTTAACCGCTGAGCCATCTCTCCAGCCCCCTGTGTTTATGATCTTTATCTGTCTATTTCTTTTCCCAAAATGACAACTTTCAACCCTATTACCTGATCTGAAGTTTTCTGTGCCTTTGTCTCCCCTAGGTGTTAGAATCAGGACTCTGCAGTTGTTTCTGATTCTTTTATTTATAAGGAGAGACTGATTGTAGAAAAAAAGAAATGCGTGGTTTTTTGTTTGTTTGTTTTTTGGTGCTTCCTAGCTGGTGGTGTCCTCTGTCTCCTATGTGTGACCTGTTATTGCCTTTTTTTTCTATTGGAAAGATGGCATGAGTACAGCTCTAAGCCCCCATGTGGTTTGTTCGGGGCTTGGGCCCTAGCTGCAACTGGCAAGGCAGTGTTTGTACAAATTCTAGGCCTCAGTCACTGAGGTGTGGGCAGCTGGGAGAGTAGGACTTGCTGCTCTGTGTCCTTCCTAGACTCAGGAACACAGAAATCGAGCACAAGTCCAAGCTCTAGATGCTTAGATCAGATCACTGTGCTAGTGGGAAATTCGGATTGGAAATCAACCACTGCATTTAGGGCTGTGTCCCAGCAGACAGTTATGTCTTGTTTTGGGAGAGAGTCTCAGATAGTTTGGTTCTATGCCAAATGCAAGGTACACCAAATTGTAGTACAACCAATTCAAGCTTATCTCGGACTAGCTTACAAATACATGAGATTCAGACTATGGTTATTTTATTTGGCTTTGACAACTACTGGGGGTAACCCTTAATCTATTCTTCTAACTGCTGGTCTGGCTACTGTTATGTCCAGATTGCGAGTTTCCCACAGACCACCAGAGACCACCAGGAGTCCAACTCGTATGCAAAAGCAAAGCGTCTTTATTTAAACTCAAGCTCAGACCTCTCCAACTTCTCCAATGCAGTGGATGGGAGTGGAAGGCCTTAGCTGGCAAAACCTTTTCTTTTTTCACCAGAGTTAGTGTCCTTCCAACTTGGCAGTTCTATAATTGGTTAATATTGAAGAAATTACAGCTTGGTGCATTCTTATTGGCTAGCAATAATTTCAACTTACTTTGTATAATTGTGGTTGGCTTAAGTAAGCATCTGGAACTTTTGATACTTCCTGTTACCAAGAGTGGAGTGGCTGTTGTTAGAGAAGTTGTGGCTGTTACTAGGGGAATGTCTTAGTTCCTGGAACAAGTTGGGATTTTTCCAGTAACCAAGTTTAAACTAAGGACAATTTTAACATAAGATGGAGTCTGAACACAAAATGGAGTTTGTAATGTTAGACTGGATTCTTCAGCCAACTCCCCAGTGGTGTACCCCAGATACTTGCTCTTTCTCCTGGTCATCATCCATCTCTCCTCATGGAGGCTTCCTCTTTCTCCTCCTTCCTCTTGCTCATAGGTTGATGCTGGGGTCCTGTCCTGGTCAGGTACTGAGGTGGGGCACAGGTAGGTGGACCAGAGGCTGATGATCTCTGGCCATTAACTCTCTCTTACTGTTCTGGGGGTCAGAAGCTGAAGGCTTCTGGAAATTTAACTCTCTAGATATTCAGGGGCTAAAAGCTCATGGCTTCTGGCAATTAAATCCTGATGATAGCAGCAGGGGAATTAAAACCTTAGTTACTTGGGTTCTTTTCTCTTTGAATCAGGTAATTTTGGCCAGGAGAGAGGCTTGGAGTTACTTAACTTCATGAGCCAGAGAGAAAAGATAAAGAAAGGAAGGAAGAAAGAAAGGCATATAGACAACATGCTTACTGAATGAAGCAGGAAAAGGCTACGCCACTAATTTGTTGTTGTTCTTAGTTTTTATACCTTCTCAGAATAATTGATCACATTTAAGTATTTTTTATATTCTATAAGTTCATAGTAAGTTTAAGGCAATAGTTTATGTAGCTTATAAAGCTTAAGGAATTACAGCAGAATTATTTACATATCTTCCCATTAAGACTAGTACCTGATTAAGCATTCATTATCTATTTTCTAGTTCCATTAATTCATTAATAGGTTTAAAGCAATAATTTTCATGTCATAATTTAGCACAGATTTGTCAAGGGAAAAATCATCTGCCTTGTGTCTTATTATTTTGAAGTCTTGTACAGATAAACTAGTCCATCATTTATTTTCTTTCCTTGCACCTACAATAAATTGCCCATTCCCAGTTTATGGCCTTTAGTTACCAGATAGTGGCCTCACTCCTGACCTAGAAGGAATTATTTTTTTGATCGCAAATTTGTTCTAAGCCTGCTTTATTTTCCTAGTTCAATTAGCTGGTGATACATGAAGGTTTACAGAGCTCTATTTGCAGCTTTTATTCTATATGGGGCTTGAGATTATTTGTATCAATTTAGGAGTTCTTTAAAATTATTATCAGAAATTATGAAATCATCAATTGCTTACATACCATTACTACTACATGAGAATATATCTTCATATTGATTCTTTAGGAGATCTGCCCAACAGAGTAAGTAAATACCTAGAAAATCATTAAGCTATGTAATAGTGGCAGGAAAGGCACACCAGCAGTGAGAAGTAGTTCTGGGATGAAGTCTCTGAGGACCCTGCATCTCACAGAGCACTATCACAGCCATGCAAAATGGTGGGCCACCTCCAGAAAACTAACTTGTTTGCCATAGCCTTTCATAGATGGCTTCTGAAAGGTTGAATAAGCAAACAGAAGTTCACATCATAAGAAGTTTAATTCTGAGATCTCAATCTGAGTACATTACATATTCATTAAAATGCTTACAAAGTAGCCCGTGGTATAGTACATTATTTTTATTAATCCTTAATCTATGTCCTGAGCCCTATGATGTTCACAATTTTTCCTCTATTGACAAGATATACACTTTCTTATCCCACTGTTATTAACTTAATCATATGACTTCCACAACATAATGGAATATGGGCAAATTAACAACATGCTAATTCTATCCCCAGTCCTAAGAAGCATCACAACTATCTCACTCACACTTTTGCCATAATTACAAAAGAATATATATCCAGATTACAATCTTTCCCCAGAATAAGAAACTCATGGTGGTATGGGCATTCTAGCTATATGATGTTCTACAAAATAGGCATACTGTAATTTATTTAGGCATTGCTCTAAGGGGCACTTAGGACCTTTATTCAAAAATTTTTGCAAGCCTAAAGAGTGCTTTAATAAGCAATTTTTATGTGCATAGGCAAGCATTTCTGTGCTGTAGATTCATCTAGGTGGCATGAAGATATAAGATAACACATAGTTTTCCCATTATATTCCTGGAATTGGTGACTGAAGTTCATAACCATGAAAAAGCTTCATGATATCCTCCATTATAAGGGATCAGAGAAATTCATTAGGCACAAATCAACTCTCTGCATCTTCCTTACTAAAACGGAGAGGTGCTAGAACTACCTTTTGTGAGAAACACCCTTTGTCCCAAAATTCTTCTAGATTGAGAAGGATCCAGAGGCATGGTATGTGACAGCTTGTTCCAGGTTATATATTTTTAGAACTACCAGGCTTGCAAATATGCCAGTCTGTTCTCTAAGCAGCCAATTCGAAAGATGTTTGTTATCCGGGGAACGTGTTCCAAACAAATGGGTTAACTAAAAGTTTGGTTTTCGTTGTTATTTAAATTGTCCCCCTAAAGGCTGTTCAAGGTTGTATTCCACACTGAATGATATTACCTTAAACCCTCATCAACACTAAATGTTTTTATTTTTGTTAACATAAGTTAAAGTATCATATATTGTTGCTCAACTGTAAATGTTTGTTCTTTACAGAATTGGGAGTTTGTACCCTTTGGCCATTTTCTAACTGGAATATATATTATCTATCTTAATTGCATGTAGTTTGTATATAAAGACCACCAATAATTTTCTGTCATGAACTTGCAAACTTTGGTCCTCGGGTAGAGCTTACATTTTAATTTTACTTAAGACGCATGCCTCGAAGGGGGAAAGAGCCGTCTGGTTTCCATCTGTGAAGGAGACCTCTGCCTGGGTCACCAGGGCTCCATAGCCAAACAGCACTGGGTGAAAGCTAGCCTCCCACGAGTGGGGGCAAGCCTGACTGCCCAGAGGGACGCATCTGGAATCCCCAGGACACAGGGACTGAGGAACGGGGTTCTGGTTTCTTTTGGTGGCTGTAGAGCAGATCCTGTGACACAGGGCTCTATACTCAAATAGTGCCAGGAGAGAGCTGGTATACCAGGACTGCTGACACACCTTTAAGCACAGGCAAGAAAACCACTTCTTTTCAAATTCACTGGAACAAGAGGGACCCTAGCACAACATCAGAACGCAGGAAACAAGGGTCAGCAGGGGATTAGATCCTTCTTGTTTCTGTCTGCACCCCAAAGCTGACCTTGCACCACAACTCTCCAAACCCAAATTCCTCCCAGAGAGAACTGGACATCAAGGAGAATTGACACCTTGGCTTGCAGGAAAGACAAGTCACAGTCAGAGAGAGTAAGACCAGCTAACACCAGAGATAACCACATGGCGAAAGGCAAGGCTAAGAACACAAAGAACAGAAACCAAGACTATTTTGCACAATCGGAACCCAGCTCTCCCACCACAGCAAGCCCTGGATACCCCAACACACCATAAAAGGAAGACTCAGATTTAAAATCACAACTCAATAGGATGAAAGAAGATTTTAAGAAGGAAATAAATAACTCCCTTAAAGAAATACAAGAGAACACAGGTAAACAACTGGAAGCCCTTAAAGACAACACACAAAAATCCCTAAAAGATTTACAGGAAAATACAAACCAACGGGCAGAATTACAGGAAAACACAAACAAATGAACAGAACAATACAGGAATTAAAAACAGAAAGAGAAACAATAAAGAAGTCACAAAGGGAGACAACCCTGAAATTAGTAAAATTAGGAAAGAAATCAGAAGTCATAGATGCAAGCATCACCAACAGAATATAAGAGATGGAAGAGAGAATCTCAGGTGCGGAAGATACCATACAAAACATGGACACAACAGTCAAAGAAAACACAAAATGCAAAAAGCTCCTAACCCAAAACATCCAGGATATCCAGGATACAATGAGAAGACAGAAACTGAGGATAATAGGTACAGAAGGGAGTGAAGATTCCCAACTTAAAGGACCAGTAAATATCTTCAACAAAATCATAGAAGAAAACTTCACTAACCTAAAGAAAGAGATGAACATAAATGTACAAGAAGCCTACAGAACGCGAAATAGACTGGACCAGAAAAGAAATTCTTCCTGTCACATTAGAGTCAAAACACCAAATACACAAAATAAGGAAAGAATATTGAAAGCAGTAAGGGGATAAGGTCAAGTAACATATAAAGGCAGACCTATCAGAATTACAACAGACTTCAACCAAAGACTATGAAAGCTAGAAGATCGTGGGCAGAACTCATACAGACTCTAAGAGAACACAAATGCCAGCCCAGGCTGCTATACCCAGCAAAACTCTCAATAATCATAGATGGTGAAACCAAAATGTTCTATGACAAATCCAAATTTGCACAGTATGTTTCCACAAACTCAGTCCTGCAAGAATAATAGATGGAAAATGCCAACTCGAGGAAAGAAACTACACCCAAGAAAAAGCAAGAAAGTAATCTTTCCACAAACTCAAAAGAAGATAGCCACACAAACATATAAACAACATCGAAAATAACAGGAAGCAACAATCACTTTTCTTTAATATCTCTTAACATCAATGGTCTCGATTCCCTAATAAAAAGACATAGACTGACAGAGTGGATCCATAAACAGAACCCAGAATTTTGCTGCATCCAGGAAATGCACCTCCATGTTAAAGACAAACGATACCTCAGAGTAAAGGGCTGGAAAACAATTTTCCAGGGAAATGGCCACAAGAAACAGGCTGCAGTAGCTATTCTAACATCAGATAAAATTGACTTTCAACCAAAATTCATCAAAAAAGATAAGGAAGGACACTTCATACTCATGAAAAAAATCTACCAAGAAAAAGTCTCAATTCTCAACATCTATGCCCCGAATGCAAGGGCACCCACGTTCATAAAAGAAACGTTACTAAAGCTCAAAGCACACATTGCACCTCACACAATATTAGTGGGAGACTTCAACACCCCACTATCAACAATGGACAGATCTTGGAAACATAAACTAAACAGAGACACAGAGAAACTAACAGATGTTATGAACCAAAAGGATTTAACAGATATCTATAGAACATTTCATCCTACATCAAAAGAATATACCTTCTCCTCAGCACCTCATGGTACCTTCTCCAAAAGTGATCATATAATTGGTCACAAAACAAACCTCAACAGATATAAGAAGATTGAAATAATCCCATGCCTCCTATCAGATCACTAAGGATTAAGGTTGGTCTTCAATGGCAACAACAACAACAGAAAGCCCACATACACATGGAAGCTGAACAATGCTCTGCTCAATGATAACTTGGTCAAGGAAGAAATAAATAAAGGCATTAAAGACTTCCTAGAATTTAATGAAACTGAAAGTACAACATACCCAAACCTATGGGACACAATGAAAGTAGTGTTAAGACGAAATCTCTTAACTCTGAATGCCTCCAAAAAGAAACTGGAGAGAGCATATACTAGCAGCTTAACAGCATACCTGAAAGTTCTAGAACAAGCAGAAGCTAATACACCCAAGAGGAGTAGAAGGCAGGAAATAATCAAATTTAGGGCTGAACTCAACCAAGTAGTAACTAAAAGAACTATACAAAGAATCAACAAAACCAGGAGCTGGTTCTTTGAGAAAATCAACAAGAGAGATAAACCCTTAGCCAGACTAACCAGAGGGCACAGAGACAGTTAAAGGCATGCAAATTAATAAAATTAGAGATGAAAATGGAGATATAACAACAGACTCTGAGGAAATTAAAAATATTATCAGATCCTACTACAAAAGCCTATACTCAACAAAATTGGAAAATCTGGAGGAAATGGGCAAGTTTCTAGACAGATACCAATTACCAAATTAAAATCAGTATCAGATAAACCATCTAAACAGTCCCATAACCCCTAAAGAAATAGAAGCAGTCATTCAAAGTCTGCCAACCAAAAAAAGCCCAGGACCAGATGGGTTCACTGCAGAATTCTATCAGACCTTCATAGAAGACCTAATACCATTACTCTTCAAGCTATTCCATAAAATAGAAACAGAAGGAACACTACCCAATTCATTCTATGAGGCCACAGTTACATTGATACCAAAACCCCACAAAGACCCAACAATAAAAGAAAACTTCAGACCAATTTCCCTTATGAATATCGATGCAAAAATACTCAATAAAATTCTTGTAATCTTAATCTAAGAACACATCAAAATGATCATTCACCCTGATCATGTAGGCTTCATCGCAGGTATGCAGGGATGGTTCAATACCCAGAAATATAGCAATGTAATCCACTACATAAACAAACGCAAAAACAAAAACAAAACAAAAAAACCCACATGGACATTCTGTTAGTTGTTGAAAAAGCATTTGACAAAATTCAACATCCCTTCATGATAAAAGTCTTGGAAAGATCAGGAATTCAAGGAGCATACCTAAACATAGTAAAAGCAATATACAGTAAACCAGTAGCCAACATCAAACTAAATGGAAAGAAACTTGAAGCAATCCCACTAAAATCACGGACTAGGCAAGGCTGCCCTCTCTCTCCCTACCTATTCAATATAGTACTTGAAGTTATAGCTAGAGCAATTAGACAACAAAAGGAGGTCAAAGGGATGCAAATTGGAAAGGAAGAAATCAAAATATCACTATTTGCAGATGATAGGATGGTATACTTAAGTGACCTGAAAAACTCCACCAGTGATCTGCTACAGCTGATAAACAACTTCAGCAAAGTGGCTGATAACAAAATTAACTCAAGCAAATCAGTAGCCTTCCTAAACTCGAAGGATAAACAGGCTGAGAAAGAAATTAGGGAATTGATACCCTTCACAATTGTCACAAACAATATAAAATATCTTGGTGTGACTCTAACCAAACAAGTGAAAGATTTGTACGACAAGAACTTCAAGTCTCTGAAGAAAGAAATCGAAGAAGACCTCAAAAGATGGAAAGATCTCCCAAGCTCATGGATTGGCAAGATTAATATAGTTAAAATGGCCATCCTGCTGAAAGCAATCTACAGATTCAATCCAATCCCCATCAAAATTCCAACTCAATTCGTCAGACTTAGAAAGAGCAATTCTCAAATTCATATGGAATAACAAAAAAACCCAGGATAGCAAAACCTATTCTCAACAATAAAAGGACTTCTCGGGCAATCAGCCTCCCTGACCTCAAGCTGTACTACAGAGCAATAGTGATAAAAACTGCATAGTATTGGTACAGTGACAGGCAGGTAGATCAATGGAATGGAACTGAAGACCCAGAAATGAACCCACACACTTACGGTCACTTGATCTTTGACAAAGGAGCTAAAACCATACAGTGGAAAAAAGACAGCATCTTCAAAAAATGGTGCTGGATCAACTGGTGGTCTGCATATTGAAGGATGTGAGTTGATCCATTCCTATCTCCCTGTACAAAGCTCAAGTCCAAGTGGATCAAGGACCTCCACATAAAACCAGATACACTGAACCTAATAGAAGAGAAAGTGGAAAAAGTCTCAAACACATGGGCACAGGGGAAAGTTTCTGAACAGAACACCAATGGCTTATGCTCTAAGATCAAGAATCGACAGATGGGACCTCATAAAATTACAAAGCTTCTGTAAGGCAAAGGACACTGTAAATAGGACAAAATGGCAACCTAAAGATTGGGAAAAGATGTTTACCAATCCCATGTCTGATAGAGGGCTAATATCCAATGTATACTAAGAACTTAAGAAGCTAGGCTTCAGAGATCCAAATATCCCTATCAAAATTGGGGAACAGAGCTAAACAGAGAATTCTCAACTAAGGAAACTCGTAAGGCTGAGAAGCACCTAAAGAAATGTTCAGCATCTTCAGTCATCAGGCAAATGCAAATCAAAACAACCCTGAGATTCCACCTCACACCAGTCAGAATGGCTAAGATCAAAAACTCAGGTGACAGCAGATGTTGGCAAGGTTGTGGAGAAAGAGGAACACTCCTCCATTGCTGGTGGGTATGCAAGCTGATACAACCTCTCTGGAAATCATTTTGGAGGGCCCTCAGAAAAATGAACATAATACTTCCCTAGTACCCAGCTATTCCACTCCTGGGCATAGACCCAGAAGATGCTCTAACATGTCATAAAGACACATCTTCCACTATGTTCATAGCAGCCATGTTTATAATAGCCAGAAGCTGGAAACAACCCAGATGTCCCTCCACAGAGGAATGGATACAGAAAATGTGGTACATTTACACAATGGACTACTACTCAGCTATTAAAAACAATGACTTCATGAAATTTGCAGGCAAATGGATGGAACTTGAAAATATCATCCTGAACAAGGTAAAACAGTCACAAAAGAATGAATATGGTATCTATTCACTGATAAGTAGTTATTAGCCCAAAATTTCGGAATACCCAAGAGTCACTTCAAAGCAACAGTAGGGTTGAGTGTAAGGTCCCAGATGGAGGACTTGGAGAAGGGACTGAAGGAGATGAGGGAATTTGCAGCCCCAGGGAGGGAGCAACAGTGGCAACTGGCCTGACCCCTCGATGCTCCTGGAGACTGGATCACCAACCAAAGTATACACATCGAGTAACCCATGTTGCTGGTCACATATGTGGCAGAGGAGGGTCTTGTTAGACATCAGGGGAAGTAGGGGCCCTTTGGCCTGAGGGTGTTACATGCCCCAGTATTGGAGAATGTCAAGGAGGTAAGATGAGAGTGGGTGGGTAGGTGGTTGGTGGAATACCTCCATAGTGGCAGGGGGAGTGAGGAAGGAATGGGGAGGTTCCAAAGGGGAGATCTGGAAAGGGGGAAACATTTGAAATGTAAATAATATTTGAAAAAAAAATACCAAAAATATAGATGCATACCTCATGAAGCAGTTTTATACTTCTGCCATAAAATTCTAGTTCTTGTGTGACTTCAATTATTCAAAAGGTTTGCAAGTTCTTTCCCATTTCTCAAATGACAATCAGAGATGTGAAGTTATCAGGAAATCTAAAACTACCATCCAGTATGCCGTTGTGTGCTTGGAGCATTAGGACTTGACCCCACAATTTATCCTCCTGATAACAGCTTTCACATCCTTATTTCTTAGGGTATAGATGAGTGGATTTAGCATTGGGGTCACTGCTGCATAAAATGTTAAGACAATTTTGTCCCCATTGTGGGATATTTTGCTTTGTGTTCTCATATAAATATATATTAGTGTCCCAAAGTACACAGAAACAACAATTAAGTGTGAGACACATGTAGAAAAGGCTTTAAGCCTGGCCTTAGTTGGATGAATTCTTAAACAGCCTTGAGGACACAAACATAAGAGATAAGAATGAAAATTAAAGGTACTGGCATTGAAATGACAGCGCAAGCTATCATCATAATCTGTAAGGAAATGGTATTAGAACAGAGCAATTTGAAGATGGCTTGAACCTCACAGGAGAAATGATTGACTACATTATGCCCACAGAAACTGATTGGAAAGAGCAGAATGGGCAGAACTGTGAGAAGGAGGGCTGCCATCCAGGCAAGCAAAGCCATGAAAATACATACTTGAGAAGACATAACCAGTTTATACTTGAGTGGATTTGAAATAGCTACAAGTCTGTCATAAGCCATAATGGCAAGCAGAAAACATTCAGCTAGTGCTAAGAAAGCCCTGAAAGCAAGCTGAGTAAAACAGGAGCTATAGGAGATAGTGGAGAAGTTATACAATGAATTCACCATGATCAGGGGTACAAAACTGGTGGAAAATAGAAGATCCAGTAAAGACAAGTTACTAAGAAAGAAATACATTGGCATGTGTAGTTGAGAGTTGCCTCCTACTAGGAAAATAATCAAACTGTTTCTTGCCAAAGTAACTTTATAGAGAAACGTCAGTGTCCAGAAGACAACACTCTGGGATATGGGATGCCTAGACAGTCCCACAAGAATGAATTCAGTCACTTTGGTATGGTTTCCGATTTCCTGGTAATTCATTTTCTTCAGCTACAGGAGGGGACAGAAAACAGAAGAATCACCTTTTTGTCAATGCAATATTACCATGTTGGTTAAAGCAAGCAACCACTGACACAAGTTCATCTCTAAAGTTTTAAGCCACGAATCTGACAGAAGTTTCATTCACACACCCCCATCCTTGATAGAAAAATAAAAAGATAATCCCCTAGTGAAAATGATCAAGATTCTCATATATCTGTGAAGAATAGTATTTAAGGAAGAAATATCAGATGATCCATTGAGCCTTCTGGACAACAAGCTTCCCATGAGCTTCTAATTCAAGCTAAATAAAGCCTGAACACAAATGGAAACCAGTGGTTCAATCATTCAGGTCAGGCACAAAAAAAAAAAAAAAGAGAGAGAGAGAGAGAAAGAGAGAGAGAGAGAGAGAGAGAGAGAGAGAGAGAGAGAGAAAAGAAAAAAGAAAAAAGAAAAGTACTATGACAGCACAGGATAGAAATAAAGACAAAGGAAAAATGGAAGGTTGGTAAGTAAGGCTATTTAGGGGAAGGACCAATTGAAGGCCTGTCATGCTGGATGTCTCTGCTCTGTTCATGGTGCCTATATGTGAGAAAGTGGATGGTTTTGATGGACTGGGAAAACCTCATTTTGGGTTTTGTTCCAAATAGTCTTTTAGAATGGCAAATTATAGGCTAATCTTCATTGCATCAAAATGAGATTTTGATCATTTCCAGCTTTTATCCTGAAGCAACAATGACAGAATAAACAGATATAAGTAGCTTTTCATATACATAATAATTTTGGGGTTTCAAAATAAGAATGAGTCAGAAAGTATTACTCACTTCAGTCCTAGAGGAATGAGCCTGCCCCTCACTTTATCTGTGCCACAAAGTCTTTGAACAGTTTTGTCAAGAAAAAGGGTCCTCTTTGCCACCTCATGACTGATGAGTCAAATCTCTGTCATATGACTGCTCACATTTCTCCAACTGCTTCCCATTTTGTTACTTGGATACTCTGAATAGTGATAGATCCTTGAAAAGGGGTCCAAGACTTAGAATTATCTGAACAAAACAAGGGTGCACAGTGGATGTAGAGAAGAGAAAGTTACTTTCCTGTAACACATTCCAGGAAGTAATTGTCATATCCACTTGCAGTGTTCCATATCATAGAACTGACAATCGAGAGGACTAAGGCTAGTATGGGCTAAATCCTCAAAGATATGCCAAAACTTCTGCCTCTAGAACAGTAGATTCCAAATATCTTTATTTATCTCCCTTCTGAGAAACCTGTTCACACATAGGCATTGAAAGTTGTTATTTGAATTTAAGTTTAGTTGAAAAGATATAATTTCTTGCTTACTGCAAATACTTACAATTTAAGACTACTCCTGGATTAATATTCTTCAGAAAATACTGGGCACAGATGATTTAAAACAGCACTAAAGCCATCCTATCTATCAAAGACCACTGGCAGAAATGCTGCATGGTGGGCTCCTGATGAAAATATTGCTGCTATAGTCTTCAACCCAGAACACATCAGTCATTTTGGAAGGTGATC
The DNA here is from genome assembly GCA_019843965.1 of Rhynchomys soricoides. Classification (NCBI taxonomy): domain Eukaryota; kingdom Metazoa; phylum Chordata; class Mammalia; order Rodentia; family Muridae; genus Rhynchomys; species Rhynchomys soricoides. Next base: position 31,093 of record JADRCH010007081.1, read on the forward strand.
ATTTCTTGTTGTCATCTCCAATCTCACACAGAGCCTTCTCCTTGTAAAATCACAATGTGCTTTCCAAAACTCAACAATGTTTTAGAAGCTGTGAAGTCTTCACGTACCTGAGATATGGACTTGCAGTTCTCCTGGAAGATAACTGTTGTTTATGAAGACAGTATAGTAGAAAATTAACATGGAGATACAGATAAGGATTTCTTTCCCATGAGGCATAGGCTAAATTTCACTCTTTCCAGAACTATTAACATTTCCCAATGAGTTGGTCCCAAGATTCGGAGGTCCACCTGGGACAGGCACAAGGGACATCTCTCTGTAAACACAATCTTGCTAAAACCTTCAAAGGCCTGGGCTATGGAAATAATGGAAATAAAATTGTCTGAATTCAAGTTACCCTATATACTTCCCACTTGTAAGCCTCACTGCCTACAAGTCAGGGCTACAATGGAACCAGATTAGGTGATATGAAAGTTCAGTTGTCTTGGTAAAATTGATCAACAATATCTGGCAAATATCCAGCTAGACTTATTTTAAAAAGAAAGACTTTCCAGTCTTAGGACTCAAAAGTACTGCAACAAAATCATGACTTTGCAACATGCAATTGAGTTAAGGGGAAGGGATCTGGTTGAGCACTTAATGTTGTTGGCCTTACTAGGCAGAGGAAGATTTAGGTGGTAAATATCTCGGCAAAAGAGCCTTAGGAGAAGCAATTAAAAGTTTGTGTCAACTATAATACTGAATTATGAGTAGACTCTTTGGGAATATATGGTAGTAAATGTGCTCTCTGGTTGAATAAAGAGATGGACCCTCTCAGCCAAAGAACAACAAGGTCATACAGCAACCTCAAAGCTTAGGACATTGGATTTCTGCACTTGGAATCTGTGCTGCTTAGCTTTATGTCAACTTGACTCACAACTAAAGGTATCTAAAAGGAGGGAACCTTGAGAAAATGCCTCCACAAGATCTGAGCTGTAAGGCATTTTCTTAATTAGTGATTCATGTGGGTGGGCCATTCTTGGGCTGGTGGTCCTGGGTTCTGTGAGAAAGCAGGCTGAGCAAGCAATGGAGAGCAAGCCAGTAAACAGCACCCTTCCATGGCCTCTCTGCATCAGCTCTTGCCTTCAGGTTTCTGCCCTGTTTGAGTTCCTGTCCTGACTTCCTTTGATGATGAGTAGTGACATGAAATTGTAAACAAAATAAACTCTTTCCTCTCCAATTTGCTTTTTGATCATGGTGTTTCGTTGTAACAATAGTAACCCATCTAATAAAGATATACTCAGAAATCAGCACCTAAGCCTTTAATAATCTCAAACCCAGATAACTAGATGCCAGTATAAAAACACAATCAACAACAGCCAGGGCAAAATGTTTCCACCAGATCCCAGCTATCCTACTTCAGCAAGCCATGAATATCCCCAAATAGCTGAAGCTATTTGAATAAATGAAGCTATTTGAATTCATTTGAATAAATGAAGAAAATGACCTTAAAACCAACGTTATGAAGCTGATAGAGGTCCTTAAAGAAGAAATAAATAAGTCCCCTAGAGAAATGAGGAAAACCTGAAATGAACACTTTCTATAACCAGGCAAGGCTTCCAATGAAGGGATGGGGACACCAACCCAACCACAAATTGTTTGACTCAAAATCTGTCCTGCCTACAAGATGTGCAGGGGTAAAGTTGGAGCAGAAATTGAGGGAATGGACAACCAATGACGGGTCCAAATTGAGATCCATCTTATAAAAGAGAGCCGATCCCTGATACTATTGATGATATTCTGCTATACTTGCAGATAGTAGCTTAGCATAATTATCCTCTGAAAGATTTCATCTAGTAGCTGATGGAAACTGATGCACAGACCCACAGCCAAACATTAGGCAGAGTGGAGGGAATCTTGTAGAAGAGAGAAAGAATTGAAGGATTCACAGAGGTCAAGGCCACCACAAGAAAACCTACAGAACCAACTAACCTGGGCCCATGGAGGCTCACAGAGACTGAACTACCTACCAAACAGCATGCAGGAGCTGGACCTAAGCCTCCCACACAGTTGTAGCAGATGTGCAGCTTGATCTTCATGTGAGTCCCCTAACAACTGGAGAAGAGGCTATCTATTACTCTGTTGCCTGCCTTTGGGTCCCCTTTCCCCTAACTGGACTGCCTTGTCTAGGCTAATAAAAGGTGTTTCTAGTTCTACTGCAACTTGATATGCCAAGGTGGGTTGATATCCATAGGAGGCCTCCCCTTCTCTGAAAAGAAAGGTTGGCAAGGGGACTTGGAAGACTGAGGGACTTAGAGAACAGGGGGAGAGGAAGCTTCTATTAGCATGTAAAATAAACAAATTAATGAATGAATGAATTTTTTAAAATCCAAGAAAACACAAATAAGCGATTAGAGGAAATGAATAAATCCCTCAAAGAAAAACCCAAACAAATAAAACTGTTCAAGACATGAAAATGGAAATAGAATCAATAAAGAAAACACAAGTAGAGGGAATTCTGGAAATGAAAATTTAGGTATCCAAACAAGAATGGTAGAGGCAAGTTTCACCAATAGAAAACAAAAGATGGAAGAGGAAATCTCAGACTTTGAAGATACAATAGAAGAAACGGATACACTGGTCAAAGAAATGTTAATTCTAAAAAAAAATCTGACACAAAATATCCAGGAAATCTGGGAGGCCAAACCAAGGATACTAGGAATTGAGGAAGGAGAAGGATATCAGCTCAAAACCCAGAAACTATTTTCAACAAAATCATAGAAGAAAATTTTCCTAATCTAAAGAAGATACCTGTAAAAGTAGAAGAAGCTTACAGACCACCAAATAGATTGAACTATAAAGGAAAATCCTCCCACCAAATAATAATCAAGACACTAAATATATAGAACAACAACAACAAAAAAGAATATTAAAAGCTGTGAAGGAAAAATGCCAAGTAACGTATAAAGGCAGACCTATTAAAATTATATCCAACTTCTCAAAAGAGACTCTAAAAGCTAGAAGGGCCTGGACAGATACTCTACAGACTCTAAGAGACCACAGATGCCAGTCCAGAATTCAATACTCAGCAAAACTTTCAATCTCCATAAATGGAGAAAATATATTTCATGATAAAGTCAAATTTGAGCAATATCTATCTATAAATCCAGCCCTACAGAACGTGCTAGAAGGAAAATTCTAACCAAAGGAGGTTAACTACATCCATGAAAATGCAGGAAATAATCACATATCAGCAAAACCAAAATAAGAGAATCTCTCTCTCTCTCTCTCTTTCTCTCTCTCTCTCTCTCTCTCTCTCACACACACACACACACACACACCATTGCCAGCCAACAACAACATAAAAAATAACAGAAATTAATAATCATTGCCCATTGATATTTTTACTACTAATGGCCTCAATTCCCAATAAAAAGACACAGATTAAAAGAATGGGTACAGAAACAGAATTCATCCTTTTACTGCATATGAGAAACATACCTCAACATCAAGTATAAGCATTATCTCAAAGTAAATGGTTGGAAAAGGATATTTCATACCAATGGGCCTTAGAAGCAAGATGGTGTAGCCATTTTAACACCTGACAAAATAGACTTCAAACCACAATTTATCAAAGAGATGCAGAAGTACACTACATATTTATCAGAGAAAAGATCCATCAAGATAATATTTTAATTCTTGACATCTATGTTCCAAACACAAGAGCACCCACACTTGTAAAAGAAAACTACTACAGTTTAAATCACACATTGATCGTAACACACTGATAGTAAGGGAGTTAAATACCCCATTATCACCAATGGAGAAATCATCTAGACAAAAACTAAACAGAAAAATGCTGGAGCTAACTGGAGTAATAAACTAGATGAACATAACAAATGCAAAATATTACACCTAATCATAAAATAATGTATCTTCTTCTCAGCACCTCATGAAACTTTTTCCAAAGTTGACCACATACTCAAACAAAGAGCAAGCCTCAATAGAGCCAAGAAAATTGAAATAACCCCCTGTATTCTATCAGACTACCATGGATTTCAACAATGACAGAAACAACAGAAAGCTCACAAACTCATTGAAAATGAACAACTCTCTCTTCAATGATCACTCAGTCAGGGAAGAAATAAAGAAATTTATTTAAATTTTTTAAAACATTTATTTAAAAATTTTAAAGTTTATTTAAAGACTTCTAGAATTCAATGAAAATAAAGGCACAGCATACCCAAACTTATGGGACACAATGAAAGGAGTGCTAAGAGGAAATTTTATAGCACTAAGTACCTTCATTAAAAAAAAAAACAAAACTGGAGAGATCCTGTATTAGCAAATTATCAGCACATCTGAAAGCTCTAGAACAAAAAGAAGCAAGCACACCAAAGAGGACTATACTAGCTAGAGCAACAAGACAACTAAAGGAGATCAAGGGGCTACAAAATGGAAAAGAAGAAGTCAAAGTATCACTATTTGCAGATGATATGATAGTACACATAAGTGACCCCAAAAATTTACCAGGAAATTCCTACAGCTGATAAAGACCTTCAGTGATGTGGAAAAATACAAAACAAGAAATAAAAATTAATATTCCTCCTTTATACAAACAATAAATGGGCTAAGAAAGAAATCAGGGAAACAACACCCTTCACAATAGCTACAAATAATAAAACATATCTTGCTGCAAATCTAACAAAGCGAGTGAAAGACTTGTATGACAAGAACATTGAAGAAAAAAAAATGAAGAAGATATCAGAAGATAGAAAGATCTCCCATGCTAATGGGTCAGTAGGATTAACATTGTAAAAATGGCCATCTTACAAAAGCAGTCTACAGATTCAATGTAGTTCCCCTCAAAATTCATCCCAATTCTTTACAGACCTTGAAAGAATAATTCTCAGCTTTATATGGAAAAACAAAAACCCCAGGATAGCCAAAATAATACGGTACAATAAAAGAACTTATGGAAATATCACCATCCATGATTTCACGCTGTAATACAGAGAATATTAATTAAAAACTGCATAGTGGGCAGGGACTGAGGAACAGCAGGGAGGAAGAAGCCTTCCAGTTTCCATCTGTGGTGGAAGACCTTTGCCTGGGCCACCAGGGCTCCAATAGCCAAATAGCTCTGGGAGAAAGCTAACCTTCCAGGAGTGGGGGCAAGACTGACTGCTCAGAGGGATCCACCTGGAATCCCCAGGACACAGAGACTGAGGAGCTGGCTTCTGGTTTCTTTTGGTGGCTGGAGAGCAGATCCTGTGACACAGTGCTCCATATTCAAATAGTGACAGGAGAGAGATGGTATACCAGTAGTGCCAACACACCTTCAAGCACAGGCAAGACCATTACTTCATTTGAAATTCACTGGATCGAGAAGGACCCTTGCAGAGCCAACAGGACACAGGAAACAAGGGATAGCTGTGGATTAGAAACTTCTTGTTTCTGTCTGCACTCCAGAGCTGACCATGTACCACAGCTCTCCAAACCCAAATTCCTTTCAAATAGAACTGGTCTTCAAGGAGTATTGACACCTAGGCTTGCGGGAAAGTCAAGCCACAGTCAGAGAGAGTAAGACCAGCTAACACCAGAGATAACCAGATGGTGAAAGGCAAGGGCAATAACATAAGGAACAGAAACCAAGGCTACTTGGCTTCATCAGAACCCAGCTCTCCCACCACAGCCAGCCCTGGATACCAACACACAAGAAAAGAGAGACCCAGACTTAAAAACACATCACAAGAGGATGATAGAAGATTTTAAGAAGGAAATAAATAACTTCCTTAAAGAAATGCAAGAGAACACAGGTGAACAACTCAAAGCCCTTAAAGAGGAAACACAAAAATTCCTTAAAGAATTAAAGGAAGACACAATCAAACAGAAGAAGGGAATGAACAAAACCATCCAGGAACTAAAAACAAAAATAGAAACAATAAAGAAATCATAAAGGTATACAACCCTGGAGTTAGAAAACCTAGGAAAGAAATCAGGAGTCATAGATGCAAGCATCACCAACAGAATATAAGAGATGGAAGAGAGAATCTCAGGTGCAGAAGATACCATAGAAAATATTGACACAACGGTCAAAGAAAACGCAAAAAGCAAAAAGCTCCTAACCCGTAAACATCCAGGATATCCAGGATACAATGAGAAGACAGAACCTGAGAATAATAGGTATAGAAGAGAGTGAAGACTCATAACTTAAAGGACCAGTAAATATCTTCAACAAAATTATAGAAGAAAACTTCCCTAACCTAAAGAAATAGATGAACATAAATAAACAAGAAGCCTACAGAACGCGAAATAGACTGGACTAGAGAAAAATTCCTCCCTTCACATTATAGTCAAAACACCAAATACACAAAACAAGGAAAGAATATTAAAAGCAGTAAGGGGAAAAGGTCAAGTAACATATAAAGGCAGATCTATCAGAATTACACCAGACTTCTCACCAGAGACTATGAAAGCTAGAAGATCCTGGGCAGATCTAATACAGACTCTAAGAGAACACAAATGCCAGCCCAGTCTGCTATACCCAGCAAAACTCTCAATAATCATAGATGGTGAAAACAAAATATTCTATGACAAATCCAAATTTGCACAGTATGTTTCCACAAACCCAGCTCTACAAAGAATAATAGATGAAAAACACCAACTTGAGGAGGGTAACTACACCCAAGAAAAAGCAAGAAAGTAATCTTTCAACAAACTCAAAAGAAGATAGCCACACAAATATATAAACAACATTGAAAATAACAGGAAGCAACAATTAATATTCTTTAATATCTCTTAACATCATTGGTCTCAATTCCCCATTAAAAAAGACATAGACTGACAGAGTGGATCCATAAACAGGACCTAGCATTTTGCTGTATACAGGAAACACACCTCCATGTTGAAGACAAACACTACCTCAGAGTAAAGGGCTGGAAAACAATTTTCCAGGCAAATGGCCCCAAGAAGCAGGCTGGAGTAGCCATTCTAATTTTGGATAAAAATCGACTTTCAACTTAAAGTCATCAAAAAAGATAAGGAAGGACACTTCATACTCATCAAAGGAAAAATCCACCAAGAAGAACTCTCAATTCTGAACATCTATGCTCTGAATGCAAGGGCTCCCACACTCATAAAAGAAACTTTACTAAAGCTCAAAGCACGCATTGCACCTCACACAATAATAAGGGGAGACTTCAAAATTCCACCATCAACAATGGACAGATCTTGGAAACATAAATTAAACAGAGACACAGTGAAACTAACAGATGCTGTGAACCAAATGGATTTAACAGATATTTATAGACCGTTTTATGCTAAATCAAAATAATATACCTTCTTCTCAGCACCTCATGATACCTTCTCCAAAATTGATCATGTAATTGGTCACAAAACAAACTTCAACAGATATAAGAAGATTGAGATAGTCCCATGCCTCCTATCAGATCACTACGGAAAAAGGCTGATCTGTTGTTCAATAGCAACAACAACAATAGAAAACCCACATACACATGGAAGCTGAACAATGCTCTACTCAATGATAACTTGGTCAAGGAATAAAGAAAGAAAGAAATTAAAGACTTCGTAGAGTTTAATGAAAATGAAAGTACAATATATCCAAACGTGTGGGACACAATGAAAGCAGTGTTAAGAGGAAAACTCATAGCTCTGAATGCCTCCAAAAAGAAACTGGAGAGAGCATATACTAGCAACTTAACAGCACACCTGAAAGTTCTAGAAGAAAAAGAAGCAAATACACCCAAGAGGAGTAGAAGGCAGGAAATAATCAAATTAAGGGCTGAAATCAACCAAATAGAAACTAAAAGAACTGTACAAAGAATCAACAAAAGCAGGAGCTGGTTCTTTGACAAAGTCAACAAGATAGATAAACCCTTAGCCAGACTAACCAGAGGCCACAGAGTCAGTATGCAAATTAACAAAATTAGAAATGAAAAGGGAGATATAACAACAGATTCTGAGAAAATTCAAAAGATCATCAGATCCTACTACAAAAGCCTATACTCAACAAAATTGGAAAATCTGGATGAAATGGACAGGTTTCTAGACAGATACAAATACCAAAGTTAAATCAGGATCAGATAAACCATCTAAACAGTCCCATAACCCCTAAAGAAATAGAAGCAGTCATTCAAAGTCTGCCAACCAAAAAAAGCCCAGGACCAGATGGGTTCAGTGCAGAATTCTATCAGACCTTCATAGAAGACCTAATATCAATACTCTTCAAGCTATTCCACGAAATAGAAACAGAAGGAACACTACCCAATTCATTCTATGAGGCCACAGTTACACTGATACCAAAACCCCACAAAGACTCAACAATAAAAGAAAACTTCAGACCAATTTCCCTTATGAATATCGATGCAAAAATACTCAATAAAATTCTTGCAAACCGAATCCAAGAACACATCAAAATGTTCATTCAGCATGATTAAGTAGGCTTCATCCCAGGGATGCAGGGATGGTTCAATACCCGGAAATCCATCAATGTAATCCACTACATTAACAAACTCAAAGAAAAATACCACATGGTCATTTTGTTAGATGCTGAAAAAGCATTTGACAAAATTCAACATCCCTTCATGATAAAAGTCTTGGAAAGATCAGGAATTCAAGGAGCATACCTAAACATAGTAAAAGCAATATGTAGTAAACCAGTAGCCAACATCAAACTAAATGGAGAGAAACTCGAAGCAATCCCACTAAAATCAGGCACTAGGCAAGTCTTCCCTCTCTCTCCCTACCTATTCAATATAGTACTTGAAGTTCTAGCTAGAGTAATTAAACAACAAAAGGCGGTCAAAGGGATGCAAAATGGAAAGGAAGAAATCAAAATATCACTATTTGCAGATGATATGATGGTATACTTAAGTGACCTGAAAAACTCCATGAGAGATCTGCTACAACTGATAAACAACTTCAGCAAAGTGGCTGGATACAAAATTAACTCAAGCAAATCTGCAGCCTTCCTATACTCGAAGGATAAACAGGCTGAGAAAGAAATTAGGGAAATGACACCCTTCACAATTGTCACAAACAATATAAAGTATCTTGGTCTGACTCTAACCAAACAAGTGAAAGATCTGTATGACAAGAACTTCAAGTCTTTGAAGAAAGAAATCAAAGAAGACCTCAGAAGATGGAAAGATCTCCCATGCTCATGGATCGGCAAGATTAATATAGTTAAAATGGTCATCCTGCCGAAAGCAATCTACAGATCAATGCAATCCCCATCAAAACCCCAACTCAATTCTTCATAGACCTAGAAAGAGCAATTCTCAAATTCATATGGAATAACAAAAAACCCAGGATAGCAAAACCTATTCTCAACAACAAAAGAACTTCTTGAGAAATCACCATCCCTGACCTCAAGCTGCATTACAGTGCAATAGTGACAAAAACTGCGTGGTATTGGCACAATGACAGGCAGGTAGATCAATGGAATAGAATTGAAGACCCAGAAATAAACCCACACACTTATGGTCACTTGATCTTTGACAAAGGAGCTAAAACCATCCAGTGGAAAAAAGACAGCATCTTCAACAAATGGTGCTGGTTCAACTGGCAGTCTACATGTAGAAGATTGCGAATTGATCCATTCCTATCTTCCTATACAAAGCTCAAGTCCAATTGGATCAAGGACCTCCACATAAAACCATATACTCTGAATCTAATAGAAGAGAAAGTGGGGGAAAGTCTCAAACACATGGGCACAGGGGAAAAGTTCTTGAACCGAACACCAATGGCTTGTGCTCTAAGATCAAGAATCAACAGATGGGACCTCATAAAATTACAAAGCTTCTGTAAGGCAAAGGACACTGTAAACAGGACAAAACGGCAACCTACAGACTGGGAATAGATCTTTACCAATCCTACATCTGATAGAGGGCTAATAGCCAATGTATACAAAGAATTCAAGAAGCTAGACTCCAGAGATCCAAATAACCCTATCAAAAAATGGGGAACAGAGCTAAACAGAGAATTCTAAACTGAGGAAACTCGAATGGCCGAGAAGCACCTAAAGAAATGTTCAACATCCTTAGTCATCAGGGAAATGCAAATCAAAACAACCCTGAGATTTCACCTCACACCAGTCAGAATGGCTAAGATCAAAAACTCAGGTGACATCAGATGTTGGCGAGGATGTGGAGAAAGAGGAACACTCCTCCATTGCTGGTGGGAATGCAAGTTGATACAACCTCTTTGTAAATCAGTTTGGCAGACTCTCAGAAAAATGAACATAATACTACCTGAGGACCCAGCTATTCCACTCCTGGGCATATACCCAGAAGATGCTCCAACATGTAATAAAGACACATGCTCCACTATGTTCATAACATCCATATTTATAATAGCCAGAAGCTGGAAACAACCCAGATGTCCCTCCACAGAGAAATGGATACAGAAAATGTGGTACATTTACACAATGGAATACTACTCAGCTATTAAAAACAATGACTTCATGAAATTCCCAGTCAAATGGATGGAACTTGAAAATATCATCCTAAGTGAGGTGTCTCAATCACAAAATAATGAGCAATGTATGTACTCACTGATAAGTGGTTATTAGCCCATAAGTTTGGAATACCCAATAGTCTCTTCACAGCAACTGTAGGGCTGAGTATGAGGTCCCAGATGGAGGAGTTGGAGAAGGGACTGAAGGAGCTGTGGGAGTTTGCATCTCCTTGGAGGGAGCAACTGTGTCAACTGGCCTGACCTCTGGATGCTCCTGGAGACTGGATCACCAACCAAAAATACACATGGAGGGACCCATGGTGCTGGGCACTTATTTTGCAGAGTAGGGTCTTGTTAGATGTCAGGGGGAGGAGAGGCCCTTGAGTCGGAGGGTGTTAGATGCCCCAGTGTAGGAGAATTCCAAGGATGGAAGCTGAGACCGGGTGGGTGGGAGAATACCCCCATAGAGGCAGCGGGAGTGGGGAAGGAATAGGGAGGTTCCAAAGGGGAGATCTGGAAAGGGGAAAACATTTGAAATATAAATAAAGTATCACAAAAAACCCCACCACCACCAACTACATGGTATTGGTGTAAAAACAGACAGATTGATCAATGGAATTGAATTGATGACCAAGAAATAAAGCCACATACCTACGGACAATTGATCTTTGATAAAGAAGCCAGAATTATACAGTGGAAAAAAGAAAGCATCTTCAACAAATGGTGCTGATTTAAATGGATGTCTACATGTAAGAGAATGCAAATAGACCCATATCTATCTCCTTGCACAAAACTCAAGTGCAAGTAGATAAACAACCTCAACATAAAACAGGATACACTAAATTTGATAGAAGATAAAGTGGAGAATAACCTTGAACGTATAAGAACATTAGACAGAACACCAACAGCTCAAACACTAAAATGAACAATTATTAAATGGGACCCCATGAACCTGAAAAGCTTCTGTAAGGCCAAGAACACCATCAAGGAATAAAATGGCAGCCTACAGATTGGAAAAAGATCTTCACCAATCCTACATCCAACAGAGGGCTGATATCCAAAATATATAAAGAACTCAAGAAATTATAAACCAACAAACCAGATACCCCAATTAAAAATTGGACACAAAGCTAAACAGATAATTCTCCAAAGAGGAATTTCTAATGGCTGAGAAGCACTTAGAGAAATGTTCACCATCCTTAGTCATCAGGGAAATGTAAACCTAAACCCTGAGATTCCATCTTACACCTATCAAAATGCCTAAAATCAAAAACTCAAATGACAGCTCATGCTGGTGAGGATGTGGAGCTTGGGGAACATTCCTCTATTGCTGGTGAATTGTAAACTTGTACAGCCACTTTTATAAATCAAAAAGGTGATTTCTTAGAAAATTGTGAATTGATCTACTTCAAGACCCAGCTATACCACTCCTGGGCAAATACCCAAAGGATCCTCCATATCCTACCACAAATACCCTTCCTTAACTATGTTCATAGCAGCTTTATTTATAATTGTCAGAAACTGGAAACAATCTAGATGTTCCCCAACCAAAAAAAAAAAAAAGTGGATAAAAAAATGTGGTTCATTTACACAATGAATTATTACTCAGCTGTGAGGTAACCCAATCCCAGAAAGACAAATATGGTGTGCACTCACTTATAAGTAGATATTAGGTGTAAAGAAAAGGATAATCAACTACAATTCATAGACCTAGAGGTCTGGGGTAGAGGGGACTGGGAGGAGAGGAAGAAAATTGTCTTCAAAAAAGGGAAGAATTAAATAATAATGAAAACAGACGATGGGAATCCTGCTAGTATCTGAGTCTTGGGGCTAGCTTTAGTCCTGTCTATTACATGATAGTCATATGTAAGTTCCTTTGGTTTCCTAAGCTAAATGGTATTGTTTTCTGCTACCTGTGACCAATATAATTTTAAAATTACTTTTAATTTTTAACAGTCCAGTTGTTACCCTCCTCCTAGTCCGCCCTCCCACAGTTCCCCATCCCATTCCCCCTCCCCCATGTCTCCAAGAGGATGTTCCCCTACCCCATCCCACCCTCCACCCCTTTACCCTGCCAGGCCTCCCCACTCCCTGGGGCCTCAAATCTCTCAAGGGTTAGGTGTGTCTTCTCCCACTGAGGCCAGACTAGGCAATCCTCTGCTGTATATGTGTCTGTAGCCTCCGACTAGCTTGTGTATGTTGTGTAGGTTGGTGGATCACTGTCTCAGAGATCTCAAGGATCCAGGTTAGTTGAGACTGTGATCAATGTAATTTTCAGTGGGCACCTGCTTGCTCAGCTTGTAGAAGATGAATAGAATCCAATAAGACATTATATGTTACAGTCTTTTCCTCAAGATGAAAAAAGATGGAAAACTTTAGGTTCTCTCTAGTCCTGTTTTCCTAAATAAGATAACAGGTTAAATATGATATCTCAGGGCAGTTGTGGTGTAGTAGTTATTTTCAATATTTCCAAGGCCTTCTCCTGGGAAAGACTTAGCCTGTCTCATCTTTCCTGGCCATGATGCATTGAATTGTGTCCCCTCTCAAAATTTATATATGCTTTTACCTCTAGAACCTACAAATATGATCTTATGTTGAAATAAATAAGATGTCTGCACATGTGATCAAATTAAAACAAAGGTAATTATTGTGAGCATTACAGTAAAGGGAGGTGGTATAGAGTATATTCTAGGATGCAGAAATACTGGCTAAGAAACCAACAGAAATCTGAGGTTTCCAATTCATATAGTTTTGCATATCAGATACTATAATTACTAAGAAATTTATAATATTAACACTTAGATTAAGAGTTTTGGGAAGTAGGATTTGGTTAAAAAATAGTGCACCTTGTTGCAGCCATAATGAGTTCTGAAACAACTGAGAAATATCACAAGACAGTATTAGCATATAGGAAATGAAACTCAGGTTTTATACTGGTAAAGAATGATTAGTTGGTGCAGTTTACTGTAGGAGTCAAACATGTATGTCAATTCCCAACATATCTACTAGAGTTAACTTGTAATGACCCATTAAAGGAAAGTGTTGATTTTATAGAGTAGGCTGATATCACTCCTTTTCACATAACTGAATGGAAAGGGTGGGGAAAGGAGGATATCTTCCCATACCCAGAACCTTTGGTATTTGATTTAAAAATGAATAAACTGAATATTTTGCCAAATATCACAAAATGTTTTCATCCCAGGGAAAACTAGGGAGAAAGAATTACCCCAGAGTTCACATCTAATATTTGACAGATTTTAATATTTCTCAATTTACTAGGCTTAACTATTAAAGTCTGTGGTGTATTCATGGGCAAAAGTTTATTTTTTATTCCATTTTCTCAACGCAAATTATCTCTATCTACCATTGCCATTATATCTCACAGAAGTTTCTACAAGACCACACAACAATTGCTAGAATTTTCTCTAATAATAAAATCCAGTATGTTAAGCTATTCCTAATATAAATTCTTTCCTGCCATAGATTGCCCTGGGATGAAAATAATGTTCAAAATGAATGCAATTTGAAGGCTTATGTGCAATGACATTATAAAAAGGGTCCAATTATGTCTGTTAATCTTATTCGGTAAGTTTGAAAGAGATTGAAGTCTTAATTCCAACCTCTTTTCAGCCTCAGATGGAGGCTCTGGATGGTTTGTGGGACCAGAGCTCTAAAATTTAAGCCACTATCCATGTTCATTCAGTGACTCCTGATGAAGTTTTTACTCTTTTTCATTGTTTAATTACAACAAACATTCTTCATCCATAATTATCTCCAATCAGAAATTCTTTGAGACTATGCTTTCAGTCTTTACCAATCATACAACAGAATCATCGGATGCATTCATCCTGTGAATGGACCCACTGATAGCATCATTTCTCAGCTATTTAACCTATCTGTAACCTTGTTAATTTAAGGCATATTCATCTGGACTGATGCATAGTTCTGGGTACCAATGATGTGGTTGTGTGTGGAACATTTTTATGGCACATATGGTCTACAAAGTCACTTGCTTCATTCTGCATGTCTAAGCTAAGCATTCTCTGTATAAATCTAGTGCAAGGGCAGAAAGCTCATGGTGAACTTTATATTCTAACTCTCTGGGAATCACTTTCACTGTTTCAAAACATCTAGCAATTTGCAAAGGCAGCAATCTCAGTATCTTATCTCATTTGAGGTGCCTTACTTTCAAGGTGTTAAGTTTATACTTAAAACTTACGTTCATAAGGGGTGTTTAGGTTCCTTTTTTCTTGTTTTATGATGTATACAGGAGGCTACTCCCTGATGTTGTCTAGAACCTAACACTGCTGTCCCCCTAATCCCAGGACGTTAGGCAGCTCTATTATGCCATTGTCAAGGTTCTGTAATTACTATTACCTATGCTCTATAATGATAGATGCCATTCTGGCAACTGAAAATATAGATTAAAAGTGGAAGCCTTATGAGCTCTTCACCCCTCCTATCAATTATAGAGAGCCATGAAATTCAGCAGAATAAAAGGAAATACTTAGCAGGATATCAATCTCAGGCTCCATTGTCCACTTTTGGCCTAAGCCAAATTTTATGGGTTTTGACTTATTTTCAAATCAGTTGTGTTCACACTATGATCATTGCATAACAGTGGCTGCAGTTTCAGCAGATCTGACTTATAAACAACATTGCCAGTAGCTGTAGTATATCTGAGGTTTGTAAACAAAACAATAGCCATTGAGGTTTGAGGTTGGGCTCAGTTAGCTGTGTGGCCTGGGAAAAGCAGTCCCCTTGGTGAATGGATCCCAGTACAGCCACCTTTCTGACCTCTCCTAGGACTTTCTGAGTTCTACCTTCACTGCTACTTAAAGCAAACTACAAACCAGGGCAGCTATTGAAAAGACATGCTCTTCCTAAGATGACACATTCTTCTAGAGACAGCAGCTATACTTATGAGGACTGCTCTCTAATGTTCCTGACTAACAGCCTAGAAAGCTACTGTCTGGGCTCTGGGAAGCAGTGCTTCCAAGTCAGAGCCATTTGTTTCCTCCAGCACTCTCTGAGCATGGTCTCTTTGTTCTTTGCAGGTTTCATAATAGCAGATGGTAACAGGAAGATACCAAACAAGGTTGCTCCTCAAGTCCCCCCTTCAAACAAGATCTGGCTCTCCCAGGTAACCTAGGCCTCTTTTCTAGAGGTGATCAAGAATGTGAGAAAATATTAGGGGAAGATACTCTGGAAGCTCTCAGTCTGACAACTGCTCTGTGCCCTGTAATGTGCTTTGTAGAATCAAATATAATAGGAGAAAAAGGAAACCACTTCAATGTCAAAGTAATAAGAGACTGGTTAGATCTTAATTTATTGTTATTACATTATATTTTTGTTTATACATTATACTATGTGTTACTGATAAACAATTTTAATAAATTATAGTTAATTGATTTGCAATTCACTCAAAATATACAATGCAATAACTAGAAAAATGAAGAAACTAATATGTACTATCTAAAAACCTTTCAGACATATTATTAATGGTCATATTATTACAATATTATCAGTCAGTTTGTATGCTATGATCTCATTTACTATTTTATATATACATGTGAGCATATGTATGGATATATGTGTGTGAGGATGTGCTGTTTATCTGTGTGTGTGTGTGTGTGTGTGTGTGTGTGTGTGTGTGTGTGTAGGTATGTAGACAGAATCTCATGTATCCCAATCTGGCCTAGAAAACACTATATAGCTCATGATGGCTTTGAACTCCTGATTATCCTGCCTAAGCTTCTTAAGTATTCAGGTTACAGATGCATGCCACCATGACCTGAAAAATGGGTGTTTGTATGCACAAAACCAAACAGAAGGGAATATCTCTCGCCAATGATCCTTCTTGGAGAGTAGGAAAGGAAAAAAGGAGAAGACATTTTAATATAAACTGATTCTTGTTACTTTTAAATGCTTTGATCATATGTGATTTCTATTTTCAGAATTTTTGTGGTTTTATTATTTTCAAGGTTTGGGCCCAATGAAAGTAAGATTCCTATATTTCTGTACATGAGAGTAAACAGTAGAAAAGAGTAAAGTGTGGCAAAGCTAAGGCCTAGGGTATGCATCCAAAAAAAACCCAAAAAAACAAAAAAAACCCCAGACACTCAGAAGCTCAATCTTATTCACAGAGTTATTAAGGGTTAATGAAGAAGCTGTGTGGGAGGCTGAACATACAGCAGGTGAGAGGGTGGGCTGAGTCATAGAAGGGGGTTAAGTTCAAGGTATTTTGGGTTCCTGTTGGGGAAACAGGCTGTTTACCTTGGCCTTTGCCAGTCTTTTCATCAGGGCTTTTGTGACTATAGGTGGAGGAGATGGCTGAAGAGGGAAGCTTGTACTAGAATAGGCTCCATTAGGATACAGAAGTTTGAAAAAGGGCTTGTTGTAGTATCTGGAGCAGGGCCAGTGATAGAAGCAGGCTCAAGGAGTGAGTTACTCAGGGAAGACAACTGCAGGACTCTATTTTGAAGTGAAAAGTTGGCATGTTGCTCTGTCTTATGCACTTGTCAGTTAAATTCATACCAAAATACTACTCAATATGGCTGTGAAACTACAATTATAACCACCATCTATGTCAAACAAAGCTGTAATCAAAATAAGCTTTATTATTTCACTGATGTGACTTTGAGCCTCAGAAATGTCACATTCCCCCAAATGAACTCTTTAAGTAGCAATTCAACTCTCACAGACTCCTTGCTGCTTAAAAATTTTAAGATTAGATTTATTGATTTAGTTTTAAGTGTATAGGTATTTTGCCTGCATGTATATACATGTACCATATACATGCCTTGTGCCCACTGAGGCCAGAAAACAGTGCTATATATCCCATGGAAGTGGAGTTATGGATGGTTATGTGTTGCCATGTGGGTGCTGAAAGTGAGACCAGGGTTCTCTGCAAGAACAAGTGCTTTTAATATCAAAGCCATCTCTCTATTACCTCTTACTGACTTTTGATTTTCTGGATACCTAGACTCCTTGAAAACCTTCCCCTTTTCTCATTCCTGTGATGGAAGGGAGCATAGGAAGAAATCAGAGACTGTCAATAAAGCTTTTTGTTTCTATTTTGGATCAAGGCAAGAGGAAAGTAAATTTCTCTGAAATTCAGGAAATACATCAGACAAGACTTTGCTCATTTAAACATCTACTGCCCCTGAGTCTTTTCCAGTTCTGTCCTATACACTTCTTGCTCCTACTATGTGACCTAGTCCAGGCTTTTTCCCCCTGTTCTCAAGGCCAGACCTGTTGCCAACTGTGGAACATACAAAAATGAGAGATTGACATTTATTCAGAAACTCAAAAGGTGAATGGGCTCACATGATTTATTGATGCTCCTAATATGTACCAGCCATTGTTTGAGAAGCAAAATTGGACACTATTCTTGCCATTCTGGAACCCATAGATGGACAATGTAGACAGAACAATAATCAAAGAATTCTAGAAGTCAGTGGTAAACAACATGGCTATGGAAGCCTGAGGGCTGTGGTAGCATGAGGAAGGGACTAATTTAGCCAAGAAGTTAGAGGAGACATCCAGAAGAGGGTGCCACAAAGTTGGGGTATTCACAAATAGCTAAGGCACAGGAAAGAAGGCAGCTACTGCAAGTTATGTGGCCTTCCTCTCTGGCATCCTATTCAAAACCCATTGACTGCTGAAATCCTGGGAGTGTGGAGGTAGTAATAAAGAGATAACAATATAACTAATGTAGAAATTTAAAAGTATCTAAGATTAACTCATTATACCTTACTTCCTACAGGATTCTTTACATCACTTGCAACCAGTAACCTTCCAGGCCTAATCTCCATTTAAATCTCACTTAATATATCCAACTCTTCAAAATGTATATAGAAGCATTGCATTAAGGTCTAGGAAAAACAACTTTGTGTTTAGATGCTGTGTGGGCCAGTTGATCTTCACAACTCAACAGATGAATTAAAGTACTCTCATACAAGCAGTCTTACATTCTATACCAAGAAAGGGTAGAATTTTAAAAGCTGGTAGAATGATAGCAAGGAATATGCCTGGAAGATCAGACTAAATTCTCATCTATGAAAAGGGATCTAGTATTTCTCATGGATAAAACAATTGCTAGAAAAAATCTCCTTCTAGTATAACAGTTCTACAAAGGAGAATAAAAGATGGAGACATTGAAGAAAAACCACACCTTAAGCTCTGAATTTATTATTTTAGGCTTTGGGGACCTGGCTGAACTACAAATCCTCTTTTTTGGACTCTTTCTAATTATGCATCTCATCACCCTAGCAGGCCATACAACTATTGTGCTCATCACCCTTATTGACATCCGTCTCCAGACACCTATGTATTTCTTCCTTCGGAACCTGTCTGCCATTGAAATTTGCTACATATTAGTTATTGTCCCTAACATGCTGGCCAATTTCCTGTCCAGAAACCAGCGAATGCCCTTCCTGGGATGTGCTTTGCAAATGCACCTTTTCATTGCTCTGGGTGGAGCAGAATGTTTTCTCCTTGCTGCAATGGCATATGACCGTTTTGTGGCCATCTGTAACCCCCTGCATTACACACTCATCATCACCCGGGCACTCTGTCTGCAGATGTTGGCTCTGGCATGCATCAGTGGTTTTATACTTTCACTCACCCTTACCACGCTGATATTCCTCCTGCCCTTCTGTCAGTCCCATGTCATCAACCATTTCTTCTGTGACATTCCTGCTGTTCTATTCTTAGCCTGCTCTGATACACATGACAATGAAATTGCAGTCTTCCTTGTATGCATGCTGATTCTGTTGATTCCCTTCTTGTTGATCCTGTTTTCCTATGGATTCATTATTGCTGCCATCCTCAGAATCCATTCAGCAGAAGGCAGGAGCAAAGCTTTCTCCACCTGTGCTGGCCACCTGCTGGTCTCTGTTATGCACTATGGCTGTGCAATATTCATCTACATTCGTCCCAAGTCCTGCTACACCCCAGAAAAGGACAAAATTGTGTCCTTAATCTATACTAATATAACCCCAATGCTCTATCCTATGATCTATAGCTTGAGGAACAAAGAAGTCAAAAGTGCCCTCAGAAGACTCCTTGTGAACCACAATCCAATAAGGTGGCAGCCCAGTCCAGTACACGTTGAAAGGGAAGGCACAATCCAACAACACTAACCAGGCCATTTTCCAACAATTCAGACATCTCACTGAACACTTTGCATGCTCATGCTTTCTTTTGAGGCTTCTCCATGGTTCTTGGTACGTGTGGAATTTACTGCTCACTTTTCTGTATTTGGAAAGGTGAAAATAATCTTAGGATTTATTTAGGTGTGGAAAGTCTTTCAGAGTTTTCTATGTCTTGGAGATTCACTAGACTATTCTGCATTTTAAGATGCTTTTCTGTTCCCCACCATAGACAATTTCATCTATCACCAAGAACACTGCCAGAGATATGAACACTGATAAACAAGGTGATAGGATGACCCAAATAAAGCTTCTCTGGCTGAATAATCGAGGAGAATATAAATATAAGAAACTTCCAGATCAAAACTAGGTAAAGTGAAGAGTTGGGAATAAATAAGCAACACAGAAGCTGAATTCCTGTGCCACCAAATGATGACATAGACATTGCTTGAGAAACAATGAAAAGCAGTGGCACTAATGTTAACAATGGCAGTATTGAGTATCTGCAGTCTGCCTACAATATGATCCACCCTCAACTTCCCCACCATCCTCCCTAGGGCACTTCAGTATTAAATTTCTTTCTTTTCACTCTGGGCTAAATGATCCCTCATTGCTCACATCTTAGTAAAGGGTCAACCTGATTTTAAAGCCATGCAAGCTGTCCATAACTGACTCAGCAGCTGAAGGAGGTGTCTCTTCTCTGTGACTGTATGTGCTTATACATTTTTAGAGTTGTAATTATTTGTATGTCTCCATTACTATCCTGGTGTCTCCTTAAAGGTGAAAACTATGATTCGTTTCTACTATCTTAACACCTAGCCCATAGCAGGCACCTAAGAAATGGTTATTTAGCTGAACTATGAAATCCTATGAACTTTGGAACAGGGATGTCTTCAGATGTTAATTAATTGTAAACTTCTCTTTCTGTGTGTATTGTGCCTGCATGTGTGTTTGTGTGAAGATACATGTGTTTGTGTATATATGTATGTGAAAGTGCATGCATGTGGGGGTGGGGGTGACTACATGTATTTATTTATGTGCATGTAGAGGCCAGAGAACAACCTCAGTATTCTCATTCCATATTCCTCATATGCTGTCTATTTTTTAATTTTATTTTTTAAGAAAAGGTCTCACTGACCTTGAACTCACCAAGCCTGGATCTCCAATGAACCCTAGTGATCTACCTGTCTCTATCTCTCCAGTTCTGGGGCTACAAGCACATATCAATACGTTTGGAATTTTAAAATTCAGGTCCTTGTACTCATGCACTTTATTAATTAAGCTATCTCTCCTGCCTCTAAAACTTATTAATAACCTATCTGATTGATTGAGACATCACCTATTCTGTGTTCATAGTTCAGGGACAAAGGTTAGGTGTACTGATTATGAAAAAGTATTTGTTAATTCTATTCCGACCCTATAGACTGGATTACATGTTATGGATGCCATAAGTCCCTCTACCATATACTTGGAGAGAGATGTAATTTGAATGAATGAGCTCTTAATTTTTTAGGCACTGGATTCAACATTGGAAATATAGAAAAGTTGAAGACAAGGTCGCTCTTCTCATGGAGATAACAAATAAGCCTGGGCTATTAGACACTAAAACAATCCATTTTAATACAATAGTTACTTCCCATTTGTTCATTCATCCGCAAAAATTTAGTAACTCTCTTTTCTGTCAAGTAGGAAAGGACTTTTTCACTTGATGGACCCTTCATTGAACAAATAAACATGACCATGGCCACCTTTCTCTGGACTTTGTATTCAATCAACTATTAATTTTTGTGTGTATTGAATTGAAAACGCATTTCTAAATAAGACATGGAACAGACAGTCTGTGGATACTATCTATCTACAATTTTGCTCAACTTTTTCCATTTACCCCTCCTACCACCTCTGTTACAATGTCTAAATGGAGTCTTCCCTCAGAAGCACCAAAGAGTCAGAGATAGAGTTAATACATCTACAAGGACAGTAACAATGAACAAGGTAGCTTTGTAGGGAAAACAATCCTCCACATCCTGGCCAAAGTAAAATCATTTTGCAGCAGGTCACCATTTACTTGTTTTGTATAATGAGGCTATGAACAGACTTCAGCAAACAAAGCTAATTGCATAATAGTTTGATAGTGTATACTGAGACTTTTGAAATTTCTGATGAAGACAAAGATGTAGTATACCTCCATACATGGCTCCTTTCTGGGTCTTGTTTACATTTGGGGGCAGTATAAATTTAGAGCATAGAATTTCATGGAGTAGGAGCCTTCCCAGTAACTTCTCTGATAGGGTGGAAAAGGTTTCCTACAAGTGAGGGCCATTAAGGGTGACCAGAAGTTTCACACTGAAATGTAAATATATTAGTCCCCTTCTAATATACAGACCACAGGAGATATGGTAGACATGAGTATAGCACAGCATAACTTATGTCAATTTCATAAAACAGAGAGGGTAATAGACACCTGTAGATGGATACAGATATAGAGTAGTATAAGGTGGCTACTATTTATTCCCTGAAAGAAAACACACTAAGAGAAAATGTACCTCTGTCATGGTTTGAATAGGCTTGGCCCAGGGCATGGCACTATTTGGAGGTGTGGCCTTGTTGGAGTAGGTGTGCCATTGTGGGCATGGGCTTTAATACCCTAGTCCTAGCTACCTGGAAGTCAGTATTCTGCTAGCAGCCTTCAGAAGAAGATGTAGAACTCTCAGCTCCTCCTGCACAATGATTGCCTGGATGCTGGATGCTCCTGCTTTGATGATAATGGACTAAACCTCTGAACCTGTAAGCCAACCCCAACTAAATTTTGTAATAAGAGTTGCCGGCCATGGTATCTGTTCATAGCAGTAACCCTAACTAAGGCAGAAGTTGGTACCAGGAGTAGGGTATTGCTGTGATAGGCCTGACCATGTTTTGTTTGGAAGAATGGGAATTTGGGGACTTTGGATTTGGAAATCAGTGTAATGCTTGAAATGGGGCTTAATGGGACATCTTAGTAGGAATATGAAAGGCTTTGTTGCTGGGAGTAATTTGAATTGTGCAGACCTGGTCCAAGAGGTTTCAGTGGAAAAGAACTTCAGTATGTGGTCTAGAGACTGTTTTTGTAGTATTTTGGTGAAGAACATGGCTGCTTTTTGCCCCTGATTAAAAAAGATCTGCTTGAGGCTAAGGTGAAGAGACTCAGATTAATTGCATTGACAAAGGAAGTTTCAAAAAAGCCCAGCAGAGACTTTGTTCTCTGGTTAAGTCTCATGAAGAGCATTTTGAATAAGCATAGCAAGCACAGAATGGAAAAATATAAAATATATAGTTCAAATATTAAAGGGGCACCAGGAAGTGAAATGGAGCTGAATCCTGTGTTCAAGGATATTAAATTGAATTAAGGGAGTGGTGACGTTGGGTCAAGATCCTACTCACCTAAGTTCAGGTCCATGTTGTGGATAGCCCAGGGGCTGCTTGTATTCTGCTAATTCTGCCCTCCTGTGAGAGGCTTCAGACAAGGAGTGAGTTACACCTGTGATTTCTTGTGCCCCAATCGCCGAATGAATAACGGAGCCAATCACTGGGCATGTAGGGGGAATTTTCAGGTCAGAGAGAAGAAGAGAGGAGGAGGAGGAAAGAGAGAGAGGCCTTTTTGGAACAAGGACAGTATGTAGGTAAAATGTAGCTACTCGAGTCTCCTGGTATGGCAGATCTGGAAGGATTCACCACCAGAGAAATCAGACTTTGATAAGATTTACAAGATTAGGTTTTAGTTGATGCGCCCAGAGACTGAGTTACCATTGTTTCTGAACTAAGTTTGTCTTGTGTTTTCCTTCACAAGGCAGCTCATCTGGGTTCCAGAGAGAAAGATACAGTGGCAAACTGTGGGTTTGCCTGATGTGCACCACAGAGGCCATGGGGGTATTGAAGCTTGGGGCTGGTTTGGTAGCAACCTGCCAGTGGGAACCTAGCAAGCTGGGTGGAGAGATCATAGAGCTCTGAGTCAGAGCTCCATGAGATGAAAGCAGGTCAGCCATTGCCCACCAGTGCATGACTGGCCAGACTGCTGGGATGAGAAAACCAGTGAACAGCTTGGGAACATGCCATATATTGCTTGTTTTCTTTTTGTTTTTTGTTTTTTTAAATATATTTCCCGCAATAGGTGGCAAACCAATGTTCAGCTGGGCATGGATCCACTAAAAATTTAAGTTTATTAGCCTGAGAGAGTGTTATATATATATTTTAGAGAGTAGCTAGGTAGTGATGATAATTCATGTGGACTCAAAAGCAGCAATTGAAACAAAGCAGGCTGTGAGGTCTTCAGCTGTGGGGAATCGCAGGCTGCTCTGAGTCAAGGGAAGAGACTGAACTGTGAATTGTGATATTGGGATTATTTGCCTTTAGGAAAGAATTATATACAAATTCTGTCTGAATCACGTGGGGAATTTCTCCCGCAGTGGAACTAAGACAGGGAAAATTAGTCACTGACTACAGAGAAGAGAGTGCAGTGATAATAATTGCCTGCTTTGATCAGGTATTAATTATTATGTCTGTTTTATGTTATGTTATGTTATGTATTATGTTAGTTAGGTCTATCTACACTTTGTAGATTACAAAACGGTAATAGTTGTGCTCTATATTTGAGAGAAAGGTTTTGTTCTCTTATTAGAACAGAAAGGGGGAAGTGTTGTAGATAGCCCTGGGGCTGTTGGTATTCTGCTAATTGTGCCCTCCTGTGAGAGGCTTCAGACAAGAAGTGAGTTACACCTGTGACTTCTTGTGAACCAATCCCCAAATGAATAAAAGAGCCAATCACTGGGCATGTAGGGGGAATTTTCAGGTCAGAGATAAGAAGAGAGGAGGAGGAGAGAGAGAGAGGTCTTTTTGAAACAAGGACAGTATGTAGGTAAAACGTAGCTACTCGAGTCTCCTGGTATGGCAGATCTGGAAGGATTCACCACCAGAGGAATCAGACTTTGATAAGATTTACAAGATTTGGTTTTAGTTGATGAGCCCAGAGACTGAGTTACCATTGTTTCTGAACTAAGTTTGTGTTGCATTTTCTTTCACAAGACAGCTCATCTGGGTTCCAGAGAGAAAGATACAGTGGCAAACTGTGGGTTTGCCTGATGTGCACCACAGAGGCCATGGGGGTATTGAAGCTTGGGGCTGGTTTGGTAGCAACCTGCCAGTGGGAACCTAGCAAGCTGGGTGGAGAGATCATAGAGCTCTGAGTCAGAGTTCCATGAGATGAAAGCAGGTCAGCCATTGCCCACCAGTGCATGACTGGCCAGACTGCTGGGATGAGAAAACCAGGGCATAGCATGGGAACATGCTATACATTCCTTCTTTTTTAATATTTCCCACAACAGATCCAGGCATAGTGATTCAAGCCTTTAATCTCAGGAGATAAAGACAATCAGATCTCTGAGTTCAAGATCAGCCGAGAACAGAGCAAGTTCTAGGTGAAAAAAATCTTAAATCCAGGCATGGTGGTACACACCTTTAATCCAGGAGACAGGCATGCAGATCTCTGAGTTCAACGTCAATCTACAGAGCAGGGTCCAGGTCATCCAAGTTTAGGCAGTGAAGGAGTTGGAAAAGAGGAAGCTAGTGATAATGTAATAGAACAAGGGGGCCATCTTCCAGATCCTGCAAGCAGCAGAACTAGGCAGCTTTGGCCATGTGGCTCTGGCTTTATAGTCATGAGGAGAAGGAGACTACTGGGACAATTGATGCTGGTTAGCTGGAGCTAAGAAATTAGTAGTGATTAAGAAAAGACAAACATCACTAGGTGAAATCTTCTGGGAATTGTTTTCTGGGAGCACAAGAAGCTGTGTTCCAGAGATAGCCAAGGTTGTACCTTGTGATGAAGCTGTACTTGGTAATGTGTAAGAATCACTTGGGTGGTACTAGATTTGATGGCATGAAGGAGTCATGAAGAGCAGCTGAGGCTTGGCACTGTGGGAGGCCATGGAAGGCTATTGGTGGAGGTAAAGCCTCAGTTGCAATTGATGGCCCAGGACTGAAGAGGTCATGCTTGAGGAATTGAGGCTTGGCACCATGAAGAGAGCCTATGAGAGGCTATTGGTGAAGCCTCATTGCAGCAGAAAACGGGAATGTATTGGAGATGCCAGTCTCCAATGGAATGATCACCAAGAACAACAGAAGCAGTAGAGTGGATCAACCTGAACATAGAGTGCTACAGAAGGCAGAGCTGAAGAAGTGATGCCAACCCTTTGGAGGAGCCTGGAATATCATGTGTGGATCCCAGACATTGAAACAAGAAGCCATAATATTAAAGTTGCCTTGGAGACCCCAAGATGTTCAAGATGCCAGAGCCATAGGATATCGCCTGAGGAGTGCTGCTAACAGGGAGTGAAACCATCCCAGGAAAAGAAGGTTGTTGCAGTCAACAAAGATGAAAAAGGAGTTGGAGATCTGAAGACTACTTTGACATCAACCATGGAGATTCAGAGTTTGGAGTTTGCCCAGGTGGTTTCCTGTCTTGCTTTGGGGATTACAGTTAAGAGATTGGATGGATCTCAGAAGAGACTTTGAACTTGGAAATTTTAACATTGTTGATGCTGCTACAGACTATGGGGACTTTGGAAGTTGTACAAAATGTACTTTTTTATTAGGCTATGGTTAGATATGCCCCCCATAGACTCATGTGTTTAAACAAGCTTATGGGGGGCCACAGTGCCTGGAGCTGATCCTGTGCCACAGTGCTCCATACCCAAATACTGCCCAGAGAGAGCTGGCCTCCCAGGAGTGCAGACACACTTGTGAGCACAGGTAAGACCACTACTTCTGCTCAAATTCCTGGCCCAAGAGGGACCTGACCAGAGCCATCAGGACACAGGATCCAAGGAACAGCCGGGGACAGGATCCTTGCGGTTTTAATCTGTACCCTGAGCTGAGTCTGTGCCACAGCTCTCCATACCAAAATTCCTCCTGAAGGGAACTGGTCTCCCAGGAGTACTGACACACAGACTAGCAGGAGAAACAAGTCACAGTAAAAGGCAGCAAGGCCAGCTAACACCAGAGATAAGCAGATGGCAAGAGGCAAGGGCAAGAACATAGGCAACAGAAACCAAGGCTACTAAGCATCCTCAGAACCCAGTTCTCGCACCACAGTGAGCCCTGGATACCCAAACACATGAGAAAAGCAAGACGTTGATTTAAAATCACATCTCATAAGGACATAAATAACTCCCTTAAAGAAATACAGGAGAACACAGGTAAACAGGTTAAAGCTCTTAAAGAGGAAACACAAATATCCCTTAAAGAATACAACCAAACAGGTGAAGGAATTGAACAAAGTCATCCAGGATCTAAAAAATGGAAATAGAAACAATAAAGAAATCACAAAGGGAGACAACCCTGGAGATAGAAAACCCAGGAAAGAGATCAGGAGTCATAGATGCAAGCATAACCAACAGAATAAAAGAGATAGAAGACAGAATCTCAGGTGCAGAAGATACCATGGACAACATTGACACAACAGTCAAAGAATCTGTAAAATGCAAAAAGCCCCTAACCCAAAACATCCAGAAAATCAAGGACACAATGAGAAGATCAAACATATGGATAATAGATACAGAAGAGACTGAAGAGTCCCAACTCAAAGGGAATAATTATTAATATAAAGGGATTATAAAGTAATTATCTTCAACAAAATTATAGAAGAAAATATCCCTAACCTAAAGAAAGAGATGCCCATAAACATACAAGAAGCCTACAGAACTGCCAATGGATTAGACCAGAAAAGAAATTCCTCCTGTCATATAATAGCCAAAACACCAAATGCACAAAACAAAGAAAGAATAAGGGAAAAAGATCAAATAACATATAAAGGCAGACCTATCATAATTACACCAGATTTCTCAACACAGAATATGAAAGATAGAAGATCCTGGGCAGATGTCATACAGACCCTAAGAGAACACAAATGCCAGCCCAGACTACTACACCCAGCAAAACTCTAGATTACAATAGATGGAGAAACTGGAAAGAGCATACACTTGGCGACTTAATGGCACTCCTGAAAGCTCTAGAACAAAAAGAAACAAATATCCCCAAAAGGAGTAGAAGGCAGGAAATAATCAAACTCAGGGCTGAAATCAACCAAATAGAAACAAAAACAACTATACAAAGACTCAACAAAACCAGGAGCTGGTTCTTTGAGAAAATCAACAAGATAGATAAACCCTTAACCAGACTAACCAGAGGGCACAGTTTCCAAATTGACAAACTAAGAAATGAAAAGGGAGATATAACAACAGAAACTGAGGAAATTCAAAAATCATCAGATCCTACTACAAAAGCCTATACTCAACAAAACTGGAAAATTTGGATGAAATGAACAATTTTCTAGACAGATACCAGTTACCAAAATTAACTCAGGATCAGATAAACCATCTAAACAGTCCCATAACCACTGAAGAAATACAAGCAGTCATTAAAAGTCTCCCAACCAAAAAAAAAAAATCCCTGGATCATATGGGTTTATTGCAGAATTCTATCAGACCTTCAAAGAAAACTTAATACCAATACTCTTCAAACTATTCCACAAATTAGAAACAGAAGGAACACTACCCAATT
This sequence comes from Rhynchomys soricoides, assembly GCA_019843965.1. Lineage (NCBI taxonomy): Eukaryota > Metazoa > Chordata > Mammalia > Rodentia > Muridae > Rhynchomys > Rhynchomys soricoides. Next base: position 59,292 of record JADRCH010007081.1, read on the forward strand.
CATTATATGAAGCCACGGTTACACAGCTTTCTCTCCCTTGAAGATGGAACAGTTTCTGTTTAATCAGGAACTTGTCAGAATTTCTTTTCATAGAGGACTTTATAAGAGATTTTTTTCTACTTCTATTTTGTTTAATGTCCCAAATAGATTTTAAAAACTGGTTGAGTTCATATTACTTTTAGCTTCAGAAGATATCATGTACATTTAAGAGGCATTTAACTATTATAAATTATTTTGATGACTTAAAAAATGTTACTACTGAGTTGTATATTTTAAAATAAATTTTATTAGTTTAATTAAAAAAAAAAACCAAGCCTGTGGGGTCCAGGCAGTGAAATGTCATGCTTTGAATATGTTGGCCCAGTGAGTGGCACTATTTGAAGATGTGGCCTTGTTGGAGTAGGAGTGTCACTGTAGCTGTGGGCTTTAAGTCCCTCATCCTGGGTCATGCCTGGAAGTCTGTATTGTATTCTACTAGCAGTCTTTAGATAAAGATGTAGAACTCCCAGCCTCTCCTGTACTATGCCTGCCTGGATGCTGCCATGTTCCTGCTTTGATGATAATGGACCTGTAAGCTAGACCCAATTAAATGTTGTCATTTATAAAATTTGCCTTGGTCATGATGTCTGTTTACAGCAGTAAAACCCTAACTAAGACAACTTCTGAGACAAACCTACACACAGCTGTCAGAGAATTTCACTTGTGTGGGGTATGAATACTAAAGGCTGGGTAAAATGGGAGCCAGTTTAGTTACCTGCCTTATATACAGTAACACTAACTCAGAGGAGTATGAGGATATCTTAACATCTCACAAAATTTTAAAATCATTCATCTCTTTGCTCCATTTTCCGTGAGAATAAAGACGACTCTCAGCAATCAGATTGTGGACATTCCAAAAATTGTCAACATCATTCTGACAGGGCACACAATCATTGTAAAGGGCCCCAGGGAAACTCTGCGAAGGGACTTCAATAACATCAATGTAGAGCTGAATCTCCTTGGGAAGAAAAAGAAGAGGTTTGGGGTCAACAAATGTTGGGGTAACAGAAAGGAAATAGTCACTGTCAGAACCATCTGTAGTCATGTTCAGAACATGATCAAGGCTGTAATGCTGGGCTTCCATTACAAGATGAGGTCTGTGTATGCTCACTTCCCCATCAATGTCCTTAGTGAGGAGAATGGGTCTTTGGTTGAAATCCAAAATTTCCTGAGTGAAAAATACATCCATTGAGACAGGCATTGCTTGTTCTGTATCTCGAGTCCAGAAAGATAAAATAACCCCCTCTAGCTAGAGTAGTGAGGCAGGAGTGGGTGGGGGTGGGGGAGCACCTTCTTAAAGGCAAAGTGGAGGGGGGTGGGCTAGAGAAGTTTTTGGAGAGGAGACCAGGAAGGGGGACAACATTTGAAATGTAAATAAATAAAATATCCTATTAAAAAAATCATTCAAATTGTGGTAAGCCTCTTTAACACCACCCAAAAAGGCCAGGAATGAAGCCAGATGACTTCTGAATGACTGGATTATAGAGAGACAATGAAGTAGTACTCTCCCCACTCATGCTGCCACACCCAATATTACTCTCGCATCTCATGTTCTTTTTTATCTTGTTCAGTTTCTTTAGTATTCCTGTAGCCACTGAATCCAAAAACCAATTTATATTTATTTTGAATGGACAGCAATGGACCTTCAGGGTACTTGTACAAGGTTGCTTACACAATGCCTCTAACTATTGTGTGTCATGAGATGGTGGCTTGTGATCTTGCTTTCTTATCCTGGTCACCAACTGTGAAATGTTTAGTTTAGTTTTGTTTTTAGGTTTCTACTGTTATGATAAAATACTGTGACCAAAAGCAACCTGGGGAGGAAAGGGGTGTGTTTCATTTTACAACTTTCAGTTTATACTCCATCACTGATGGAAATCAGGGCATGAGCTCAAGGTAGGAACCTGGAAGAAGGAGCTGATTCAGAGGAGTACTGCTTTTTGGCTTGCTCCTCACGGCCTGTTCAGTTTGTTCTCTTATACAGCTCAGGACCACCTGCCCATGGGTAGCTCACCTACAGTGAACTAAGGGCGCTCCCACTTCCATCCTTAATCAAGGAAATACCCCCACAAACTTGTTTATAGGCCAATCTTATGAATGCATTTTCTCAACTGTGGTTCCCTCTTCTCATATAACTTGTGTCAACTTGACAAAAACTAACCAGAATAGTTATGTACATGAAATCATATCAATCCATGAGTAACTTATAGATTTAGAAAAATATGGAAGATATATAATCAGACCTGAAAAGATGGAGGAGTCGTTCCCCATAACACACAAAGGTCTGATATAGCCATACAGTTTTAGGGAGTTTTATGGTAAGACATCTATGATATCTAAAAAAGTCATTGAGAAAAATTTTGCAAGCAACCTTACCAATGAATGTAAAATAATAATGGGTGTTGTTCCTAAGACTTCTGGGGTATTGACAAATGTTTTGTACCCCATATTGTTCAAGTTGCCCGTCCCTTATATGATGTGATAAACAGGGGTCATGTAGAATTGGAGCCAAGGGTTCAGAAAGCTTTGGATCAAATTAAGATTTTTGTGCTATATATTGGACTTCTATCTTATTTCATGACTGACACCACAGTTTGTGAAAAAAGAGTGCAAGCAAAACACACAAGAACTGCCAGCCATCTATAAATCCCTCAAGCAGGAGAAAAATCTATTATTGGACCTCCTTCAGTGAAGATTTTAGAAGCCTGTCTAATAATGGGTTAGACTGACAACTTTGAAAAATACCTTTCTGGGATTGCACAAAATCAGACTCTATGTAAGTAGCATGTATATTTGTATACTTATAGCAATGTGTAGTCTTATCTGATAGTCCTGTGGCAAATGCATGCAGGACATACATATTTGAACTGACAGCCTGATTTGTAACTACTGAATTATACCTAGTGCAATCACACTAGCTAGCCCAGACAAGGGGATCCCATCCATTTTTTGAAGATATTTGGTACACTGTTGCCACTAGCAGTGGTGCAGAACAGGAATGGTTTGAATTTGGGATAAAATGAATAGAAGAGAAGGGCAGAGTAGCTAGTGAGCTGAGCTAAGAGCAGTATAGATGGTGGTAACTCAGGAGAAATCGATACCTGGGCCATCTTTGTGGTTTGATATTATGAAGAAAACAACAGGAAAAAGAGCACTGAAAATACAATATTAATCAAAGCCACTAATAATAGTCTTCCATGTGGCTACTCATTATGTGCTAAGCCTCAGATAAGCAGTAAAAAATAACCTCACAAAGATCAAGTTGTTTTCCCCTGGGTACCTGATGAATCTGTCACACTGAACACATGTAAAATCAGAACATGGTGAGGGGGTTAACATAGTCTGGAAAATAACAAAGGCTTCAGTCATCTCCATAGTATTCTAATACTTTACATGATACACAGACATATGAAGCTCATTTCCAGCTACGATATCTAAAAGTGATTACACTAACCTGAACAGATATATAAAAAATCAAACTGTTTTTCAAACTCATAAGTAATCATTTTTTTTATGTCTCCCGAGAAATTCATACAACAAGATACTTTCCCCCTTGGTATCCATCTAAGTATATTCTTAGGTCAGGGACAAGGCAAAAATATGTCTTTGAGATAAGATAGTGAATATAATCTGTGACTGGGAGCTCAGAAATAAATGCAGAAGGTAGACTTTAAAAAACTTTCCTGGTGTTGTTATTGATGCCATGTTTAAAGATAAGCTGGTATTGACTCTGAATATAGTAAAACTGTTAACACATCTTTAGACTGTAGTGAGAATTGCATGGAAAGATTCATGGAGAGTCACATTTAGCTCAAAGCCTAGCATCTAGGTACCAAGCCAATGGCAATGAGGATTTTCCATAGCTTAGAAAAGTTCTGGGCTGTACTTCCATCTGAGAGTAGAGCAATGTCACAGCCTAGGCTTGGCACACTTGACTACCATGAAGTCTTTGCTGGGAACTTGAACCAAACATAAGTTTTTTTGGAAGACAATTGAAGTGGTAGCCACATGAAATCCATATATCTCTGGGGAGAGAAAAAGCAAATAAATGCTAATAAGGGAAAAAACAGTGGCCAAAATAGTAGCTGGCATTCTAATCCAGCCCCGCATGGCTTCTATGTTTCAAGGGACCTGCAATACTCTTATAGCCTATGATGGACAATTATTCACTTGAGTAAGGTAAAGTAGGTTCTTCTATCTTTATTACTTCAAGAAGCATTAGCCAGGCAGTGGTGGAGCATGCCTTTAATCCCAGCACTTGGGAGGCAGAGGCAGGTGGATTTCTGCATTTGAGGCCAGCCTGGTCTATAGAGTGAGTTCCAGGACAGCCAGGGCTACACAGAGAAACCCTGTCTCGAAAAACAAAAGAGAAGAAGAAGAAGAAGAAGAAGAAGAAGAAGAAGAAGAAGAAGAAGAAGAAGAAGAAGAAGAAGAAGAAGAAGAAGAAGAAGAAGAAGAAG
>JADRCH010007081.1:63800-81561 GCA_019843965.1 Rhynchomys soricoides
AGAAGAAGAAGAAGAAGAAGAAGAAGAAGAAGAAGAAGAAGAAGAAGCAGCAGCAGCATTAACCCCAACTGCTTGGATCACAGTCCTGATGGATAGGCTTACTTCTGTGTGACAGGGGCTGGGGTGATGGGTATGATCATAGAAGACCAACATGAGGAACTATTGTGGTGTTGGAGCTGTTCACTATTGTGACTGTGATAACAGATACAAAGGTAATAAATCCTCTCTTACTTTCACAACAAACATATAAAATACTGACAATTCAGCTCTATGAAGCATAGATTTAAATAATGTTCTTTTCTAGACTTTTGTGTACTCTTGTGTAGAAATAATGTACCCAATAAAAACATTTTAAAAGTTAAAGATTACTGACTGGACCCCTTAGTCTAAGCAGTCTAATTGCTTAGACTGCTCTTTCCCCACCACCCTTTTCACACAAACACACACACACACTCATCCATGGGTGCAGATATTTTGAGGATAGGGCAGACTGGAATGTAATCAGGCCACTACCAGTCAGGGAGATCAGGCTTTGTTTATCACCCAGAGTACCAATCAGAAATAGTGAATAGATCAGGCTATGGGGACAGAAAGGAAAAATATACCATTTAAAGGACCATCTATGGAAGGTGGCCTCCAAGAGAAGAAACAGGATCAGGCCCACAAGCTCTGTCAGGTGCACCTAGGCCTTCCCTGGTCTAAGTCAATCCTATGATAGCTGCATGTCCCTTCCAAGAGGGAGAGTTCAATTTAGGCAAAATCTTTACAGGAAAAATTCCAAAAATTTGAAATGAATAAGGAAAATACTTTATCCTCATATAGTTGAAAGATGTTGTTCTCTAGGCCTCTGATAGCTCAGGGATATTAAATAGGACATGGTTAAGGCAATTGGTCAGATAGAAGGGGAGCTAACAGTCTGTGGAAATACATATTGCTAAGACAGAGAACAAATAATAGAGACACATTTGGGAACTGAAAACAATGCACAGTTGAGTTGGTTGTGGGTTAATTATTTATTATAGCACAGGTTATCCAAATTCATGTGCTGTATATTCCTGGCCATCCAAAATCTTTAGAGATAACTAACATCAAAAGGAAATATTTGAAAAAAATATGTAGTTAAATAAGAAAATAGACCCTTTCCTAACATAATTCTCTAAATAATACAGTATAACAACTGCATAGACTTTACATTGTGTTAGAAATTAAAAATATTATAGAAACCATTTAAAGTGCTGCTGGGAGGATAGGTTATATGCAGACAATATGCTATTTTATATAAAGAACTTGAGTGTGAGAATTTAGGCATCTAAGAGGGCCCTGGAACCAATCTCTCATAGATACTAAGGGATAATTGGACTTATTGAATTTCAGGATTCCAAGAAATATCTGAAAAAGTATCTGAAAAAATAGATATATGTTTAATTTTCATTTTCCTCAAATGTATACATTATGTCCCTTTTATTTCTTAGGGTTAACTTATTACAGGTTGATCTTTTCAAATGTTTATTATATTCTAAACATGTCTTCTATAATTTATAAACACGAAAGCTATGTTCTTCAGAGTGTTCAGGTTAGGGCTGACCACTATGGAAAAGAGCGGCTGCTATTTGCTAAGCACTTGCCTTGCTTGCATATATTTTTGTGTGTTTAAACATATGTGTGTTTATATGTGGGTAATTGAAGAAACAGAATACAAATGCCATTGTGTAATTTTGACAAAATGTTGATGAAGCAAGCTATCAGGGGATCTCTTCAGGATAATTTTCAAGAACAAATGAATATATGTTGATTTTTGAAAACAGCTTAAAAACATGGAAACAGAAAAAAACTCCAATGTGTTGGCCCTATGGTATCTAGCCCTGGACTCAATGTTCAATGACTTCAGGGACTTCATTATAGTGCAGTCATCCTCACTTCATGGCTAATAGGGTACCAATTAGAAGAACTTTCAGCCTTTAATGAATTATACAGGTTAATTAAAACTTCAGCAAAGTAGATCACTTGGGAACTAATTAGATGTTTTTCTCAATAATTGGAGAATAACTTTTTAAATTTTGTTTTGCTTACAAATGTAATATATGTTAAACATAAAAATTGGGCAACTATGGAAAAAAATGTAAAATCTACCATCATCTTGTCACTTAAGATAACTATAATGAACATGTATATTGAAGTGGAAATTTCTGGATTTTTGGAGACTCAGTTGTGTCATGTGATATTTTTCTGAAAGTTGTCTTATGAGAGGATGTCTTCCTAAAGCAGACATTTGAGAGGACACATGATGTTTAGAAAGAGTCACCACAAGCAAAACTTAGGAACACAATATAAGGTAAACCAATACATGTATGTCATCAGCAAAGACTAGCAAGGCAGAGCAAGGCTAACAAATGCTCTATTTCCCACTGTCTGTGTGGTCATATGTATATTCTTTCTAAGCATCATGCATCTTTTCACTTGTTTGCTATAGCAAAACATCCTCTCACCTGTGTCTGCTTCAGGAAAACATTCTTTCATGTGTCTGCTTTAGCAAAATATTTTTTCCACCTATCTGCCCCAGCAAAACATCATTATAACCTGAGTCTACAAAGAAAACAGAAATTCCCACTTTATACCATATACTGTTTTTGTTCCTAGACAACCTCATCTAGATGGACCCAAGTTATGGCAAAGCCTGGAAGTCTTTTTTTTTTTTTTTTTGAAAATGCTCTTCATTTTCTTGGGAAATGAAAGGAGGAACAAGGTAGAATATAGGGACAAGAGGAACAATTTTCTATGCTGAGGGGGAGGAGGACAATCCTTTTCTGGTGTGTTGTGATATTTTCAGGCATTTTACTAAAAATAGGAAGAGTGAGATTTCAACACCCCCACTCTCACCAGTGGACAGGTCATCCAGTAAACAGAGAAATACAGAAAGTAAACAGAGAAATAATGGAACTAATAGAGATTATGAATTAAATGGACCTAACAGAAAATCTACAGAACATTTCACCATAACACAAAAGAATATACCCACTTCTCAGCATCTCATAGAATCTTCTCCAAAATTGACCATACAGTCAGTCACAGAGCAAATCTCAACATATACAAGAAAATTGAAATAATCCCCTGTACCTTTTCAGACCACCATGGATTAAAGCTGGGCTTCCACCAACAACAGAAACAACAGAAAGCCCACAAACATGTGGAAACTGAACAACTCCCTGGACTCAATGACCACTGTATTAAGGAAGAAATAAAGAAATCAAAGATTTTCTAGAATGCAATGAAAATGACAACATACCAAAACTTATGGGAAACAGTGAAAGCAGTGCTAAGAGGAAAGTTCATAGCACTGAGTGACTACATAAAAAGATTTGAGAGTGCTCATATCAGCAACTTAACAGAACACCTGAAAACCTTAGGACGAAAAGAAGCAAGCACACCCAAGAGGAGTAGATGGCAAGAAATAGTCAAAGTCTGGGCTGAAATCAACCAATTAGAAATGAGAACAATATAAAGAATGAACAAAACCAAGAGTTAGATCTTTGAGAAAATCAACAAGATAGACAAAATTGTAGTTAAACTAACAAAAAGGCGGAGAAAGAATACACAAATTAACAAAATCAGAAATGAAAATGGGCACAAAACAACAGACACTGAGGAAATATATAAAATCATCAGGTCTTATTTCAAAACCTGTACTCCACACTATTGGGAAATCTTAATGAAATGGATGATATTCTTGATTGATACCACCTACCAAAGTTAAGTCAAGATCAGGCAAATAATTTAAATAGGCTTATAACCCCTAAGGAAATAGAAGCACTCATTAAAAATCTACCAATAAAAAGAAGTTGAGGGCCAGATGGCTTTAGTGTAGAATTCTACCAGAATTTCAAAGAAGAGCTTATACTGATACTCCTCCAACTATTCCACAAAATAAAAACAAAAGAAACACTGTCAAATTTGTTTTATAAGGCCACAGTCACCCTGATACCTAAACCACACAGAGACTCAACAAAGAAAGAGAATTTTGGACCAATATTCCTTATGAACATTAATGTAAATATACTCGATAAAATATTTGCACATCAAATCCAAGAACAAATCAAAGACATTGTTCACCATAATCAAATAGGCAGTTATGGTTCAGTATACAAAATTCCATCAATATAATCCACCATATAAACAAACTGAGAGAAAAAACCCTCCAGGATCATCTCATTAGATGCTGAAAAAGCCTTTGACAAAATCCAACACTCCTTCCTGTTAAAAGTCTTAGAGAGATTATGTATATAAGGCACATACCTAAATAAAATAAAGACATTATGCAGCAAGCCTATGCCCAACATCAAATTAAATGGAAAGAAACTTAAAGCAATTCCACAAAAACAAGAGACAGGACAAGGCTGCCTAGTTTCTTGTTATCTACTCAATACAATACTTAAAGTTCTTGATAGAGCAATAAGACAGCTAAAAGAGATCAAGGGGCTACAAAATGGAAAAGAAGAAGTCAAAGTATCACTATTTGGAGATGATATGATAGTACACATAAGTGACCCCAAAATATTACAGGAAAATGCTTACAGCTGATAAAGACCTTCAGTGATGTGACAGGATACAAAACTAGAAATAAAAATCAATATTCCTCCTATATGTAAATAATAAATGGGCTAATAAAGAAATCAGGGAAACAACACCCTTCACAATAGCTACAAATAATAAAACACATCTTGCTGCAAATTTAAAAAAGCAAGTGAGACTTGTATGACAAGAACATTGAAGAAAGAAATTGAAGAAGATATCAGAAGATAGAAAGATCTCCCATGCTCATGGGTCAGTAGGATTAACACTGTAAAAATGGCCATCTTACAAAAGCAGTCTACAGATTCAATGCAGTTCCCTTCAAAATTTCATCCCAATTCTTTACAGAATTACAGAATAATTCTCAGCATTACATGAAAAAAACAAAACAAAACAAAACAAAAAACAAGCAAACCAGGATAGCCAAAATAATACTGTACAATAAAAGAACTTATGGAAGTATCACCATACATGATTTCAAGCTGTAATACAGAGCAATAGTAATTAAAAACTGCATGATGTTGGCATAAAAACAGACAGGTTGATCAATGGAATTGAATTGATGACCAAGAAATAAAGCCATATACCTTGATCTTTGATAAAGAAGCCAAAATTATACAATGGAAAAAAGAAAGCATCTTCAACAAATGGTTCTGGTTTAACTGGATGTCTGCATGTAGAAGAATGCAAATAGACCCATATCTATTAACCTGCACAGAACTCAAATCCATGTGAATCAAAGATCTTAACATAAAACCAGATACATTAAATCTGATAGAAGAGAAAGTGAGAAATACCTTGAATGCATTGGCACAAGAGAAAACTTCCTGAACATGGCACACATAGTGCAGGGACAAAGACCAACAATTAATAAATGGGGTTTTTGTCTGGCAGGTTAGATCAGTTGGTTGGAGCATGGTGTTAATAATAAATGGGACCTTGTGAATCTGAAAAGCTTCTGTAAGGCAAAGGACACTATCAATAGGACAAAATGGCAGCCTACAGATTGGGAAAAATCTTCCCCAAACCTACATTTGACATAGGGCTGACTTCCAAAATATATAAAGAACTCAAGAAGTTAGACACCGACAAACCAAATAATCCACTTAAATAAATGGGGTACAGAACTAGACAGAATTCTCAAAAGAGAAATCTCTAATAGCTGAGAAGCACTTAAGCATCCTTAGACATCAGGGAAATTCAAATCAAAATGACTCTGAGGTTACACTTTCTACTCATCAGAATGGCTTGGATCAAAATCTCAAATGACAGCTTATGCTGTTGAGGATATGGAGCAAGAAGAATACTCCTCCATTGCTGGTGGGAGTGCAAACTTATATAGTCACTTTGAAAATAATTATGTGTACTGGCTGGTTTTGTGTCAACTTGACACAAGCTGGAGTTATCACAGAGAAAAGTTTCAGTTGAGAAAATGCCTCCATGAGATCCAGCAGTAAGGCATTTTCTCAATTAGTGATCAAGGGGGGAGGGCCTATTGTAGGTGGTGCCATTCCTGGGCTGGTAGTCTTGGGCTCTATAAGAAAGTCAGCTGAGCAAGCCAGAAGAAGCAAGCAAGCCAGTAAGAAACATCCCTCCATGGCCTGGGCATCAGCTCCTGCTTCCTAAACTGCTTGAGTTCCAGTCCTGATTTCCTTTAGTGATGAACAGCAGTGTGGAAGTGTAAGCTGAATAAACCCTTTCCTCCCCAACTTGCTTCTTGGCCATGATGTTTTGTGCAGGAATACAACCCTGACTAAGACAAATTGTTACCAGCATAGTAGGGTATTTCCTGTGACAACCTGACCATGTTTTGGGGAGGACTTTGGAAGGACTTTGGAACTTTGAGCTAGAAGAGCCATTGGGATGTTAAGAGCTCTGAGGAGTGTTCTGTAGGATCTTGGAAGATAATGTCAAGAACAGTGCAGAAGATGGAGGCCTGGCTTGTGAAATTTCAGAGGGAAGAATAAAGACTCTCATCAGGGCCATTGTCATTTTGACTGTGAAGATGCTGTGGTTTTGATTAGCTGGGGCTGAAGGATCAGCTGTGATTAACAAGATACCAGAACTACTAGAGCAAAACCATTACATTCTTCAGACTATTGATGCTGGTTAGCTGGAACTGGGAAATTGGTGGTTATTGGAAAGAGACCAGCATAATTGAGGTGAAATCTTCTAAGAAGTGTTTTCTGAGAGCACAGAGGCTTCATTCCAGAGATAGCCAGGGTTGTACCTTGTGCTGTGGCTGGACTTGGTAATATGTAAGAGTTACCCAGGTGGTACAGGTTTTGAAGCCATGAAGGAGTCATGAAGAGCAGCTGAGGTCTGGGCACTGTGAGAGGCCTCAGAAGGCCATTGGTGAAGGTGCAGCCTCAGTAGCAATTGATGGCTCAGGACTGAAGGGATCATGCAAAGGAGGAGAGGATTGGCACTATGAACAGAGCCTATGAGAGGCTGTTGGTAAAGGCTAGTTGCAGCAGAAGACAGCAGTGTTTTGGAGATGCCAGTACCATGAGATGACCACCAAGAACAGCAGCAGCAGTGGAGTACAGGCATCTGGAGCCTAGAAGACAAGGTGTGTGCTGCAAAGGGCAGAGCTGGAGAAGTGACTCAAGCCCTTGGAGGAATCCAGAAGATAGTGAGTGGATTCCAGACATTGGACGGTTGGAGTTTGATTTTGCTTTTGATTGTGACTGTGTCCTGGTATATTTTCCTATATATAATAGGAAAAATAGGGAATTGATCTAACTCAGAAAATAGGGAATTGATCTAACTCAAGACCCAGCTATACCACTCCTGGGCACATACCCAAAGGATGCTACCTCCTACAATAAGGACACTTGTTCAACTAAGTTTATAAAAGCTTTATTTATAATAGCCAGAAAATGGAAACAACCTAGATGTCCCTCAACCAAGGAATAAAGAAAATGTGGTACATTTATATAACTCAACTGTTAAAAACAATCACATCATGAAATTTGTAGGCAAATGGATGGGACTAAAGAATATCATCCTGAGTGATATAACCTAGATCCAGAAAGACAAACATGGTATATATTCACTTATAAGTGGATATTAACTGTAAAATAACATATAAATGTGTTACAATCCACAGACCCAGAGAAGCTAAGTAACAAGCACAGCTTAAGGGGAGGGACACATGAGTTGTACTGTGAAATGGAAATAGAATAGACGTAATGGATAAATGGGGGAGGGCAGTCTGGATAAGGGAGTGAGGATTGGAACAGGAGAGATCAGGTGTGAGGGGAGGATGGAGGAAGAGAGTACTGGGAGAGACAACTGGAACTGGGAGCATCTCTGGAACAAGGTAAAAACCTAGGGCAATGGAAACTACCAGGAATCTATGAGGGTGACCCTAGCTAAGACTCCACAATGGAGATACTGGAGCCTGGACTGGCCATCTCCTGTAACCAGGCAAGATATCCAATGGAGGCATTGGGACACCAACCCAGCCACAAAATCTTTGACCTATAATTTGTTCTGTCCAAGATGTCCTGAGGTAAAGATGATGTAGAAATTGTATGAGTGGTCAACCAATGACTGGTCCATCTTGAGACCCATGCCAAGAAAGGGAGCCCACCCCTGACACTGCTAATGATATTTTTGCTGTACTTGCAGACAGAAGCCTAGCATAACCTGTTTATGTATCCAGTCTGTTAGTCTATGTCTTTTTGTTTGGGGAATTGAGTCCATTGATGTTAAGAGATATTAAGGAAAAGTGATTGTTACTTCCTGTTATTTTTGTTGTTACAGGTTACTATGTTTGTGTGGCTATCTCCTTTTGGGTTTGTTGAAAGATTACTTTCTTGCTTTTCCTAGGATGTAGTTTTCCTCCATGTGTTGGGGTTTTCCATCTATTATTGGACCATGGAAGGCAGCCTGGTTTCTAGTTGAGCTAAGGTTTAAAACCCTGGAGCCCCAGTAGGGGGTCCCCAGCAGGGGACAACCATACAAGGGATGGTAGGATTTTGCCAGGCTCCTGGACCCCAGGCTCCTGACACGAGGCTACAGCTCTCCATAGGTATGTGACCATCAGTCACATAGCCCCAAGCCCCTCCACAGGTAGAGGTATGGTCACATAACCTCAAGATATTCCTATTTTAATGAAGCACCTAGAGGCTTAGCCGATAAACACCTTTTTGCAGCAACTTCTCCCTGCAAAAGGTATTTTAACATCACACCTGCCCTGAGGATGGAGCGGTACAGATTCACTCATTGCCACTCACCACCATGACAATAAACGCCCTATAACCAGGGACTGTCTCTCTCTTCATCAGCATCCGCCATGGGGAAAAATGGAACAGGCTAAAGAGCCATGTCTAGTCTCCTGCAGGTCTCTCTGTGCTCCCAGCCACAGTCTCTACCAAACCAAACCAGCTAGCTGGCAAGCCAAAGGCTCTTTCCCGGGGGGACCCAGCAGGGCTCCTCCCTGCATTTTTCCCTTCCGCCTGGGGCTAGATCTAGCCTGTGGGCCCCCACTCCATTCTCAGCTCTTCCACTGCATCCAGCAGGGCCTGCGATGTCCAAAAACCTGAGAACCAGACAGAGCCTGCTCCCTATAGTCCCCAGGACCCCAGACCACACTCCCCCACCTCTGGGCAGTGTTCTGCTGCTTCTCACAGCCAGACACCTGCCTAGTGGTGTGGTGGGATGAGCACGGTCAAACTTCCTGTGTCCCGCCTCTCCCAGAGGTCCAAGCCCTGAGGTGGATGCAGGACTCACACCACCCTAACCCAACACATTATCCTTTGTAGGGCTGGAATTGTGTAAAAATATTGTGTAAATTTGGTTTTGTCATGGAATATCTTGGTTTCTCCATCTATGGTAATTGAGAGTTTTGCTCCATATAGTATCCTGGGCTGGCACTTGTGTTCTCTTAGGGTCTGTATGACATCTGCCCAGGATCTTCTAGCTTTCATAGTCTCTGGTGAGAAGTTTGGTGTAATTTTTATAGGTCTGCCTTTATGTGTTACTTGACCTTTTTCCCTTACTGTTTTTTATCGTCTTTCTTTGTTTAGTGCATTTGGTGTTTTGATTATTATGTGTCGGGAGGAATTTCTTTTCTGGTCCAGTCTATTTGGAGTTCTGTAGGCTTCTGGTATGTTCTTGGGCATCTCTTTCTTTAGGTTAGGGAAGTTTTCTTCTATAATTTTGTTGAAGATATTTATTGGCCCTTTAAGTTGGGAATCTTCTCTCTCTTCTATACCTATTATCCTTAGGTTTGGTCTTCTCATTGTGTCCTGGATTTCCTGGATGTTTGGGGTTGGGAGCTTTTTGCTTTATGCATTTTCTTTGACTGCTATGACAATGTTTTCTATGCAATGAGATTCTTTCTTCTATCTCTTGTATTCTGTTGATGATGCTTGCATCTCTGACTCCTGATCTCTTTCCTAGGTTATCTAACTCCAGGTTTATCTCCCTTTGTGATTTCTTTATGGTTTCTATTTCCATTTTTAGATCCTGGATGGTTTTGTTCATTTCCTTTGCCTGTTTGATTGTATTGTCCTGTAATTCTTTAAGGGATTTTTGTTTTTCCTCTTTAAGGGCTTTAACCTGTTTGCTTGTGTTCTCCTGTAGTTCTTTAAGGGAGTTAATTATGCCCTTCTTAAAGTCTTTTATCATCATCATGAGAAGTCATTTTAGATTCAAATCTTGCATTTCCTGTGTGATGGTGTATCTAGGACTTGCAATGGTGGGAGAATTGGGTTCTGATGATGTCAAGTATCCTTGGTTTCTGTTGTTTATGTTCTTACACTTGCCTCCTGCCAACTGATTATCTCCAGTGCTACCTACCCTCCCTATATCTGACTGGAGCCTGTCCTTTCTGTGATCCTGGTTGTGTCAGAACTCCTCAGCATCCAGCTGTCTCTGTGATCCTGTGATTCTGAGATCCTGGGTATGTCAGAGCTCATAGGATTCAAGCTGCCTCTGGGACCCTGAGATCCTGGTGTGACCAAGCTTCTGGGATCCTGTGTTCCTGTGATCCTGGGAGTGGAGCTTCTCCTGGGTGTTGCAGGACTGGCTGTGGAGTTTGTGCTCAAGGTCTCCTCAGGGAACCTGCTCAGACTGAAAGGAACCTGGTCCATTGGTTGTATGGGGTTCCTTGGTCCTTGGATCCCACTACTCCCCAGTTACTCATGGTGTTGGGACAGATGCTGTGCCCTCCTCAACTCTGATCCCATGATCCTGGGCATGCTAGAGCATCTGGGAGTGGAGCCTCCTCCAGGTGTTTTGCATCTGGCTGCTGCAAATTGCTCTTTCTAACTCTATGAAAAATTGAGTTGGAATTTTGATGGGGAGTGCATTGAATCTGTAGTTTGCTTTTGGTAAGATTGCCATTTTTACCATGTTTATTCTGCCGATCCATGAGCATGGGAGATCTTTCCATCTTCTGAGATCTTTGATTTCTTTCTTTAGAGACTTGAAGTTCTTATAGTACAGAGCTTTCACTTGCTTTGTTAGTGTCACACCAAGATACACAATGGAATACTACTCATCTATTAAAAACAATGACTTCATGAAATTCACAGGCAAATGCATGAAACTTAGAAAATATCATCCCGAGTGAGGTAACCCAGTCACAAAAGAACACACATGGTATGTACTCACTGATAAGTGGATAGTAGCCAAAAAGATGCTCTGAATACCCACAATACAACTCAGAGACCATATGAAACCCAAGAAGAAAGAAGACCACATCAAAGTGTGGATGCTACAGTCATACTCAGAAGGGGGAAAAATAATCTCAGGAAGTAGAGAGAGAAGGAGATCTGGGAAAGAAAGAGGAGAGGAAGGGAAAGGGGGATCCAGTTCAGATAAGGGAGGAGATGGGGGAGAAGTATAGAGGGTCAAGATTTTGAAAGATTTGTAGCACTTGGTGAGGGGGAACTGGGGGTAGCCACTAGAAAGTCCCAGATGCCAGGGACCTAAGAGTTTCCCATGACCCAACAGGGAGGACACTAGACATAATACACAACAAAGGCAGGATAGAACCTTTAGGGACCATATCCAGTGGATAGATACGACCCCCAGTTGAAGGATTGGGTCACTCACACACCTCAATAATATTAATCCAGAATTCCTCCTGTTAATAGGAAATGCAGGGACAAAGAGTGGAACACAGACTGAAGGAAAGGCCATCCAGAGACTGCACCACCTAGGGATCCATCCCACCTGAAGAAACCAAACCCAGACACTATTGCTGATGCCAAGAAGAGCTTGATGAGAGGAATATGGTATAGCTGTCCACTGAGTGGCTTTGCCAGAGCCTGACCAATACAGAGTTGGATGCATGCAGCCAAACATCTGACTGAGTGTGGAGACCACAATTGAAGAGTTAGGGGAAGGACTGAAGGAGCTGAAGGGGTTTGCAACCCCATAGGAAGAACAACAATATCAACCAGTCAGACCTCCCCAGAGCTCCCAGGGAATAAGCCACAGCCAAAGAATACACATGGGAGGACACATGGCTACAGCTGGATATGTAGCAGAGGATGGCCTTATCTGGCATCACTGTGAAGGGACTCCTTTGGTCCTATGGAGGCTCAATGACCCAGGGTAGGGGAATGCTAGGGTGCTGACACAGGAGTGGGTGGGCAGGTGGGGGAGCACCCTCATAGAGGCAGAGGGAGTGGGAGGGATTAGGGGCTTTGTGGAGAGGAAACTCAGAAGGGGGATAAGATTTGAAATGTAAATAAATAAAATAACCAATAAAAAATAATGAAAAGCCTTCTGCTTGGTTCCTTCTGCAGGGGCAGACTTCTAGCTGGTCTGCTCCATGAAGACACCATACCCTGACTCATCCTAAAGGATCCACTGCACTCAGAGCAGTTGAGGAACTGCTGCACTTAGAGAAGTTGAGGATTTACTACACTCAGAGAAGTTGCCAGTTCCACAACACCCAGAGGAAGCTCCACCCCAAGATTCCTAACTTAAAGGGCCAATAAATATCTTCAACAGAATTATGGAAGAAAACTTCCCTAACCTAAAGAAACAGATGCCCATTAACATACAAGAAGTCTACAGAATTCCAAATAGACTGGACCAGAAAAGAAATTCCTCCCATCACGTAATAATCAAAACACCAAATGCACTAAACAAAGAAAGACTTAAAAGCAGTAAGGAAAAAAGTTCAAGTAACACATAAATGCAGACCTATCAGAATTACACCAGACTTCTCACCAGAGATTATGAAAGCTAGAAGATCCTGGGCAGATGTCATACAGACCCTAAGAGAACACAAGTGCCAGCCCAGGATACTATATGGAGCAAAACTCTCAATTACCATAGATGGAGAAACCAAGATATTCCATAACAAAACCAAATTTACACAATATATAATCCACAAACCCAGTCCAACAAAGGATAATAGATGGAAAACACCAACACAGAGAGGAAAACTACACCATAGAAAAAGCAAGAAAGTAATCTTCTTTCAACAAACCCCAAAGAAGATAGCCATGCAAGCATAATTTCACCTCTAACAACAAAAATAACAGGAATCAACAATCTCTTTTCCTTAATATCTCTTAACATCAATGGACTCAATTCCCCAAAAAAGAGACATAGACTAACAGACTGGATACATAAGCAGGACCCAGCATTTTGCTTCATACAAGAAGCACAACTATGACAACAACAGACACTGTCTCAGAGTAAAAGTCTGGAAAAATATTTTTCAAACAAATGGCCCCAAGAAACAAGCTGTAGTAGCCATTATAAATTCCAATGAAATCAACTTCCAACCAAAAGCTATCAAAATATAAGGAAGGACAATTCATACTCATCAAAAGAAAAACCTACCAAGATGAACTCTCAATTCTGTACATCTACGCTCAAAACAAAAGAGCAATGACGTTCATAAAAGTAACTTTATTAAAGTTCAAAGCACACATTGAACCTCACACAATAATATTGGGAGAGTTCAACACCCCACTATCATCAGTGGATAGATCTTGGAAACACAACCTAAACAGGGACACAGTGAAACTAACAGAAGTTATGAAACACTGAGGAAAAGCCAGGAGGTAAGAGCCTGCCTGCTTCCACCTGTGGCAGGAGTCCTCTGACTGGGCCACCAGGCCTCCATAGAAAAATAACACAGGGAGAAAGCGAGCTGCCCACTTGTGTGGAAAAGCCAGCAACAGGAGGACTCCAAACACAGGGTCTGAAGAACAGCCAGGAGAGAAAACTGGTCTCCTAGGAATATTGACATCTGGACTTGAAGAAAAGACAAGACACAGTCAGAGAGAGAAAGACCAGCTAACACCAGAGATAACCAGATAGTGAAAGGCAAGGGCAAGAACACAAGGAACAGAAACCAAGACTACTTGGCTTCATCAGAACCCAGCTCTCCCACCACAGCCAGCCCTGGATACCCCAACACACCAGAAAAGGAAGACTCAGACTTAAAATCACTTATCATGAGGATGATAGAAGATTTTAAGAAGGAAATAAAAAACTCCATTAAAGAAATACAACAGAACACAGGGAAACAACTGGAAGCCCTTAAAGAGGACACACAAAAATCCCTTGAAGAATTAAAGGAAAACACAATCAAATGGGCAAAATTACAGAAAAACACAATCAAACAAATGAACAAAACCATTCAGGAATTAAAAACAGAAATAGAAACAATAAAGAAATCACAAAGGGAGAGAACTCTGGAGTTAGAGAACATAGGAAAGAAGTCAGGAGTCATAGATGCAAGCGTCACCAACAAAATACAAGAGATGGAAGAGAGAATCTCAGGTGCGGAAGATACCATAGAAAACATGGACACAACAGTCAAAGAAAACACAAAATACAAAAACCTCCTAACCCAAAACATCCAAGATATCCAGGATGCAATGAGAAGACAGAAACTGAGGATAATAGGTACAGAAGAGAGTGAAGACTCCCAACTTAAAGGACCAGTAAATATCATCAACAAAATTATAGAAGAAAACTTCCCTAACCTAAAAAAAGAGATGAACATAAATATACAAGATGCCTACAGAACGCCAAACAGACTGAACCAGAAAAGAAATTCCTCCTGTCACATTATAGTCAAAACACGAAATACACAAAACAAGGAAAGAATATTAAAAGCAGTAAGTAAAAAGGGGCAAGTAACATATAAAGGCAGACCTACCAGAATTACAGAAGACTTCTCACCAGAGACTATGAAAGCTAGATGACTGTGGGCAGATCTCATACAGACTCTAAAAGAACACAAATGCCAGCCCAGGCTGCTATACCCAGCAAAACTCTCAATAATCATAGATGTTGAAAACAAAATATTCTACAACAAATCCAAATTTGCACAGTATGTTTCCACAAACCCAGCCCTACATAGAATAATAGATGGAAAACGCCAACCCAAGGAGGGAAACTACACTCAAGAAAAAGTAAGAAAGTAATCTTTCAAAAAACTCAAAAGAAGATAGCCACTCAAACAATATAAACAACATCAAAAATAACAGGAAATAACAATCACTATTCTTTAATATCTCTTAACATCAATGGTCTCAACTCCCCAATAAAAAGAAATGACTGACAGACTGGATCCATAAACAGGACCCAGCATTTTGCTGCAACCAGGAAACCCAACTCCGTGTTAAAGACAAACACTACCTCAGAGTAAAGGGCTGGGAAACAATTTTCCAGGCAAATGGCCCCAAGAAACAGGCTGGAGTAGCCATTCTAATATCGGATAAAATTGACTTTCAACCAAAAGTCATCAAAAAGGATGAGGAAGGACACTTCATACTCATCAAAGGAAAAATCTCAATTCTGAACATCTATGCTCCGAATGCAACAGCTTCCACTTTCATAAAAGAAACTCTCCTAAAGTTCAAAGCACACATTGCACCTCACACAATAATAGTGGGAGACTTCAACACCCCAATATCAACAATGGACAGATCTTGGAAACATGAACTCAACAGAGACACAGTGAAACTAACAGATGCTATGAACCAAATGGGTTTAACAGACATCTATAGAACATTTCATCCTGCATCAAAATAGTTCATATAATTATTCACAAAACAAACCTCAACAGATATAAGAAGATTGAAATAATCCCATGCCTCCTATCAGATCACTACGGATTAAGGTTTGTCTTCAATGGCAACAACAACAACAGAAAGCTTACATACACATGGAAGCTGAACAATGCTCTACTCAGTGATAACTTGGTCAAGGAAGAAATAAGGAAGGAAATTAAAGACTTCCTAGAATTTAATGAAAATGAAAGTACAAGTTACCCAAACCTATGGGACACAATGAAAGCAGTGTTAAGAGGAAAACTCATAGCTCTGAATGCCTCCAAAAAGAAACTGGAGAGAGCATACACTAACAGCCTAGCACACCTGAAAGTTCTAGAACAAAAAGAAGCTAATATACCCAAGAGGAGTAGAAGGCAGGAAATAATCAAATTAAGGGCTGAAATCAACCAAATGGAAACTAAAAGAACTATACAAAGAATCAACAAAACCAAGAGCTGGTTCTTTGAGAAAATCAACAAGATAGATAAACCCTTAGCCAGACTAACCACAGGGCACAGAGACAGTATCCAAATTAACAAAATTAGAAATGAAAACGGAGATATAACAACAGACTCTGAGGTTAAAAAATCATCAGATCCTACTACAAAAGCCTATATGCAACAAAATTGGAAAATCTGGAGGAAATGGACAAGTTTCTAGACAGATACCAATTACCAAAGTTAAATCAGGATCAGATAAACCATCTAAACAGTCCCATAACCCCCAAAGAAATAGAAGCAGTCATTAACAGTCTCCCAACCAAAAAAGCCCAGGACCAGATGGGTTCAGTGCAGAATTCTATCAGACTTTCAAAGAAGACCTAATACCTATACTCTTCAATCTATTCCACAAAATAGAAATGGAAGGAATACTACCCAATTCATTCTATGAGGCCACAGTTACACTGATACCAAAACCCCACAAAGACCCAACAATAAAAGAAAACTTCAGACCAATTTCCCTTATGAATATCGATGCAAACATACTCAATAAAATTCTTGCAAACTGAATCAAAGAACACATCACAATGATCATTCACCATGATTAAGTAGCCTTTATCCCAGGGATGCAGGGATGGTTCAATACCCAGAAATCCATCAATGTAATCCACTACATAAACAAACTCAAAGAAAAAAAACCACATGGTCATTTTGTTAGATGCTGAAAAAGCATTTGACAAAATTCAACATCCCTTCATGATAAAAGTCTTGGAAAGATCAGGAATTCGAGGCCCATACCTAAACATAGTAAGAGCAATATACAGCAAACCAGTGGCCAAAATAAAACTAAATGGAGAGAAACTCAAATCAATCCCACTAAAATCACGGACTAGGCAAGGCTGCCCTCTCTCTCCCTACCTATTCAATATAGTACTTGAAGTTCTAGCTAGAGTAATCAGACAACAAAAGGAGGTCAAAGGGATACAAATTGGAAAGGAAGAAATCAAAATATTACTATTTGCAGATATGATGGTATACTTAAGTGACCCGAAAAACTCCACCAGAGTTCTACTACAGCTGATAAACAACTTCAGCAACGTGGCTGATAACAAAATTAACTCAAACAAATCAGTGGCCTTCCTATACTCGAAGGATAAACAGGCTGAGAAAGAAATTAGGGAAATGACACCATTCACAATTGTCACAAACAATAAAAAGTATCTTGGTGTGACTCTAACCAAACAAGTGAAAGATCTGTATGACAAGAACTTCAAGTCTCTGAAGAAAGAAATCGAAGAAGACCTCAGAAGATGGAAAGATCTCCCATGCTCATGGATCAGCAGGATTAACATAGTTAAAATGGCCATCCTGCTGAAAGCAATCTACAGATTCAATGCAATCCCCATCAAAATCCCAACTCAATTCTTCATGGACCTAGAAAGAGCAATTCTCAAATTCATATGGAATAACAAAAAACCCAGGATAGCAAAAACTATCCTCAAAAATAATAGGTCTTCTGGGGGAATCAGCCTCCCTGACTTCAAGCTGTACTACAGATCAGTAGTATGCATGGTAAAAACTGCATGGTATTCGTACAGTGACAGGCAGGTAGATCAATGGAATAGAATCGAAGACCCAGAAATGAACCCACACACCTATGGTCACTTGATCTTTGACAAAGGAGCTAATACTAACCAGTGCAAAAAA
>JADRCH010007081.1:81571-131536 GCA_019843965.1 Rhynchomys soricoides
TTTTTTGCACTGGTTAGTATTAGCTCCTTTGTCAAAGATCAAGTGACCATAGGTGTGTGGGTTCATTTCTGGGTCTTCGATTCTATTCCATTGATCTACCTGCCTGTCACTGTACGAATACCATGCAGTTTTTACCATGCATACTACTGATCTGTAGTACAGCTTGAAGTCAGGGAGGCTGATTCCCCCAGAAGACCTATTATTTTTGAGGATAGTTTTTGCTATCCTGGGTTTTTTGTTATTCCATATGAATTTGAGAATTGCTCTTTCTAGGTCCATGAAGAATTGAGTTGGGATTTTGATGGGGATTGCATTGAATCTGTAGATTGCTTTCAGCAGGATGGCCATTTTAACTATGTTAATCCTGCTGATCCATGAGCATGGGAGATCTTTCCATCTTCTGAGGTCTTCTTCGATTTCTTTCTTCAGAGACTTGAAGTTCTTGTCATACAGATCTTTCACTTGTTTGGTTAGAGTCACACCAAGATACTTTTTATTGTTTGTGACAATTGTGAATGGTGTCATTTCCCTAATTTCTTTCTCAGCCTGTTTATCCTTCGAGTATAGGAAGGCCACTGATTTGTTTGAGTTAATTTTGTTATCAGCCACGTTGCTGAAGTTGTTTATCAGCTGTAGTAGAACTCTGGTGGAGTTTTTCGGGTCACTTAAGTATACCATCATATCTGCAAATAGTAATATTTTGATTTCTTCCTTTCCAATTTGTATCCCTTTGACCTCCTTTTGTTGTCTGATTACTCTAGCTAGAACTTCAAGTACTATATTGAATAGGTAGGGAGAGAGAGGGCAGCCTTGCCTAGTCCGTGATTTTAGTGGGATTGATTTGAGTTTCTCTCCATTTAGTTTTATTTTGGCCACTGGTTTGCTGTATATTGCTCTTACTATGTTTAGGTATGGGCCTCGAATTCCTGATCTTTCCAAGACTTTTATCATGAAGGGATGTTGAATTTTGTCAAATGCTTTTTCAGCATCTAACAAAATGACCATGTGGTTTTTTTTCTTTGAGTTTGTTTATGTAGTGGATTACATTGATGGATTTCTGGGTATTGAACCATCCCTGCATCCCTGGGATAAAGGCTACTTAATCATGGTGAATGATCATTGTGATGTGTTCTTTGATTCAGTTTGCAAGAATTTTATTGAGTATGTTTGCATCGATATTCATAAGGGAAATTGGTCTGAAGTTTTCTTTTATTGTTGGGTCTTTGTGGGGTTTTGGTATCAGTGTAACTGTGGCCTCATAGAATGAATTGGGTAGTATTCCTTCCATTTCTATTTTGTGGAATAGATTGAAGAGTATAGGTATTAGGTCTTCTTTGAAAGTCTGATAGAATTCTGCACTGAACCCATCTGGTCCTGGGCTTTTTTTGGTTGGGAGACTGTTAATGACTGCTTCTATTTCTTTGGGGGTTATGGGACTGTTTAGATGGTTTATCTGATCCTGATTTAACTTTGGTAATTGGTATCTGTCTAGAAACTTGTCCATTTCCTCCAGATTTTCCAATTTTGTTGCATATAGGCTTTTGTAGTAGGATCTGATGATTTTTTAACCTCAGAGTCTGTTGTTATATCTCCGTTTTCATTTCTAATTTTGTTAATTTGGATACTGTCTCTGTGCCCTGTGGTTAGTCTGGCTAAGGGTTTATCTATCTTGTTGATTTTCTCAAAGAACCAGCTCTTGGTTTTGTTGATTCTTTGTATAGTTCTTTTAGTTTCCATTTGGTTGATTTCAGCCCTTAATTTGATTATTTCCTGCCTTCTACTCCTCTTGGGTATATTAGCTTCTTTTTGTTCTAGAACTTTCAGGTGTGCTAGGCTGTTAGTGTATGCTCTCTCCAGTTTCTTTTTGGAGGCATTCAGAGCTATGAGTTTTCCTCTTAACACTGCTTTCATTGTGTCCCATAGGTTTGGGTAACTTGTACTTTCATTTTCATTAAATTCTAGGAAGTCTTTAATTTCCTTCCTTATTTCTTCCTTGACCAAGTTATCACTGAGTAGAGCATTGTTCAGCTTCCATGTGTATGTAAGCTTTCTGTTGTTGTTGTTGCCATTGAAGACAAACCTTAATCCGTAGTGATCTGATAGGAGGCATGGGATTATTTCAATCTTCTTATATCTGTTGAGGTTTGTTTTGTGAATAATTATATGAACTATTTTGATGCAGGATGAAATGTTCTATAGATGTCTGTTAAACCCATTTGGTTCATAGCATCTGTTAGTTTCACTGTGTCTCTGTTGAGTTCATGTTTCCAAGATCTGTCCATTGTTGATATTGGGGTGTTGAAGTCTCCCACTATTATTGTGTGAGGTGCAATGTGTGCTTTGAACTTTAGGAGAGTTTCTTTTATGAAAGTGGAAGCTGTTGCATTCGGAGCATAGATGTTCAGAATTGAGATTTTTCCTTTGATGAGTATGAAGTGTCCTTCCTCATCCTTTTTGATGACTTTTGGTTGAAAGTCAATTTTATCCGATATTAGAATGGCTACTCCAGCCTGTTTCTTGGGGCCATTTGCCTGGAAAATTGTTTCCCAGCCCTTTACTCTGAGGTAGTGTTTGTCTTTAACACGGAGTTGGGTTTCCTGGTTGCAGCAAAATGCTGGGTCCTGTTTATGGATCCAGTCTGTCAGTCATTTCTTTTTATTGGGGAGTTGAGACCATTGATGTTAAGAGATATTAAAGAATAGTGATTGTTATTTCCTGTTATTTTTGATGTTGTTTATATTGTTTGAGTGGCTATCTTCTTTTGAGTTTTTTGAAAGATTACTTTCTTACTTTTTCTTGAGTGTAGTTTCCCTCCTTGGGTTGGCGTTTTCCATCTATTATTCTATGTAGGGCTGGGTTTGTGGAAACATACTGTGCAAATTTGGATTTGTTGTAGAATATTTTGTTTTCAACATCTATGATTATTGAGAGTTTTGCTGGGTATAGCAGCCTGGGCTGGCATTTGTGTTCTTTTAGAGTCTGTATGAGATCTGCCCACAGTCATCTAGCTTTCATAGTCTCTGGTGAGAAGTCTTCTGTAATTCTGGTAGGTCTGCCTTTATATGTTACTTGCCCCTTTTTACTTACTGCTTTTAATATTCTTTCCTTGTTTTGTGTATTTCGTGTTTTGACTATAATGTGACAGGAGGAATTTCTTTTCTGGTTCAGTCTGTTTGGCGTTCTGTAGGCATCTTGTATATTTATGTTCATCTCTTTTTTTAGGTTAGGGAAGTTTTCTTCTATAATTTTGTTGAAGATATTTACTGGCTCTTTAAGTTAGGAATCTTCACTCTCTTCTATACCTATTATCCTCAGGTTCTGTCTTCTCATTGTATCTTGGATATCTTGGATGTTTTGGGTTAGGAGGTTTTTGTATTTTGTGTTTTCTTTGACTGTTATGTCCATGTTTTCTATGGTATCTTCCACACCTGAGATTCTCTCCTCCATCCTTTGTATTCTGTTGGTGATGCTTGCATCTATGACTCCTGATTTCTTTCCTATGTTCTCTAACTCCATGGTTGTGTCTCTCTGTGATTTCTTTACTGTTTCTATTTCTGTTTTTTATTCCTTAATGATTTTGTTCATTTGTTTGGTTGTGTTTTCCTGTAATTTGGCCCATTTGATTGTGTTTTCCTGTAATTCTTTAAGGGTTTTTTGTGTGTCATCTTTAAGGGCTTCCTGTTGTTTACCTGTGTTCTGTTGTATTTCTTTAATGGAGTTATTTATTTCCTTCTTAAAGTTTTCTATCATCCCCTTGATATGTGATTTTAAGTCTGAGTCTTCCTTTTCTGGTGTGTTGGAGTATCCAGAGCTGGCTGTGGTGGGAGAGCTGGGTTCTGATGAAGCCAAGTAGTCTTGGTTTCTGTTCCTTGTGTTCTTGCCCTTGCCTTTTGCCATCTTGTTATCTCTGGTGTTAGGTGGTCTCTCTCTGACTGTTGCTTGTCTTTCCTGCAAGCCCAGGTGTCAATACTCCTTGGAGACCAGTTCTCTCTCCCTGCTTTTTCTCAGTCCCTGCGTCTGGAGCCCTTCTCTTGCTGGCTTTTCCACACAAGTGGGTTGCTCACTTTCTCCAGGCACTGTTTGGGCATGGAGGCCTGTTTTCCCAGGCAGAGGTGTCCTGCCACAGGTGGAAACCGGCAGGCTCTTACCTCCTGGCTGTTCCTCAGTCCCTGCCTGTAGTTATTTCTTTGGCATTTACAAAATTTAAGGTTAATAAAGCACTATGTAATCTATAGCTTGGCATTATTTTTGTTGCCTCTTTGCCTGTTAAGCATCATTTTTGGAGTTCTATTAGATCTCGCCAAAATTGGTTGTCCTATAAGATTATGTGATATGATGCCTGTAACATGTTTTATATTATTGTTATGTAAAAAACAGCTTCATCTTATTAGAGACATATGCTTTACTGTTGTACATTTTAATTTGTATTGGTATTCCCATAATGGCCATATCTTCTAACAAATATGTAATTATAGAATCAGCCTTTTCTGACCCTAAGGCAGTTGCCCATTGAAATACTGAATATGTGACTCTAGTATGATGCACATATTTCTGTTTATCAAACTCTGTAAAATCTTAGACATCCATTTGCCAAATTTCATTTCTTTGGGTATCTTTAGGGTTAGTTCCTATAGGCAATGGAGTTTGGTTATATTATGAGCAAGTAGGATATTGTCCCACAATTTCCTTGGCTAGTTGCCAAGTGATAGAGACATCTTTCTTTAAACCTTTGTTGTTAACATGGTGTTTTTATGGATTTCCAAAGCCTCTAGTATACTTCCTATCAATAGCTGGTTAATTTCATTATTACCTTGTGCCAGAGGGCCTGGCAGACCTGCATGGGATCTTATGTGTGTTACATACAGTGGATGACTCCTATTCCTGATAATTTGTTGTAGCTGAGTAAATAGTGAGGTCAATTCAGAGTCATCCTGAATAAATTCAGCAGTCTCTGTGTGTAAAACAACCCTTTCTTCATATTGAGAGTCAGTTACTATATTAAGAGACTCTTGAAAATCTGACAATAAAGGAACCAAGGTAGCAGAATAAACTCCACTTTGTTTTTAATACTCCATTCTAAGTTAAATTGTCCTAGAGAGGCATGCCCCCACCCTTGAGGTCTGAGAAAAATCTCAAAATGCCCTGGGCAGTTGCAAAATAGACACAGCAGCTGCAGCTAGCTGATAACAACAGTGTGGGCTAAGGAAACATAAGTAGTTCCCTGGTCAAGATGCTCCTTTTTGATGTATGCTCCCTCCTTATGGTTTAACCAGGTGCTGTAAACCAATTAGCTTAAAGGCTAACATCCTTTACCCTCTCATATAATGCCAAAGCTTGGAAACCCACGCTTGCAGTTTTTTCCCTTTATGAACCCCATTCCCCTAGAGCTCGGGGCTGCTTTTCTATCCTGTTGCATCGGGAAGGTTTGTGGTACAAGCTCAAGCTTGAATAAAGACTCTCATGTGCTTGCACCAGATTTGTGGTTCCTGGTGGTCTCTTTAGGGTTTTCAAAATCTGGGCACAACAACAACATCATGTGCGTTGGATATAATTCAGACTTTTGAACTGACTTATAAGGACTCTTAGCCACCTTACTTACATCTTCTGATTTATATCCTGCCTTTCCTGATTTATGAGCATCAGTGTAAAATGTTGGGCTCCAGAAATTGGAATTCTCTTTATTATATGAGGGAGAATCCAATTAGTTCTTTTTATGAACTAAAGTCACTTGCTTTTAGGGTATCTATTGTTAATTTCTCCCAAGAAATTGCTGGCTGCATGCTTTTCACCAATGTTCATCTTGTACCCATAACGAGGCAATCTCTGCATTAGTAAAAGTTACCAGAATTTCAACTGGAATCATTCCAACTAATTGTTGTACTCTCATTTTTCCTTTTAGTATCAATTTAAAGACCTTCTCCCTGTAGGTTTTTAATTTCGTTTTTTAAATTTTAATTTTAATATTTTGATACTTTATTTATATTTCAAATGTTTCCCCCTTTCCAGATCTCCCCTTTGGAAACCCCCTATACCATCCCTTCTCCCCTTACCTCTATGAGGGTATTCACCCACCCACCCACTCTCCTCTTCCCTCCTTGGCATTCCCCTGTACTGGGGCATCTAACACCCTCAGGCCCAAGGTCTCTCCTCCCCCTGATGGCCAACAAGACCCTCCTCTGCTGCATTTGTGGCCAGCACCATGGGTCCCTCCATGTGTATTCTTTGGTTGGTGGTCCAGTCTCTGTGAGCATCAGGGGTTCAGGTCAGTTGACACTGTTGCTCCCTTTGTCAGGCTGCAAACTTTCTCAGCTCCTTCAGTCCCTTCTCCAAGTCCTCCATCTGGAACCTCAAGCTCAGCCCAATGGTTGCTGTGAAGTGACTCTTGGGTATTTCGAACTCTTGAGCTAATAACCACTTATCAGTGAGTACATACCATGTTCATTCTTTTGTGACTGCGTTACCTCGCTCAGGATGTTATTTTCAGGTTCCATCCATTTGCCTGTGAATTTCATGAAGTCATTGTTTTTAATTGCTGAGTAGTATTCTGTGGTGTAAATGTACCACATTTTCTGTATCCATTCCTCTGTGGAGGGACATCTGGGTTGTTTCCAGTTTCTGGCTATTATAAATATGGTTGCAATGAACAACCAAAGAATACACATGGAGGGACCCATGGTGCTGGTCACATATGTGGCAGAGGAGGGTCTTTTTATCCATCAGGGGGAGGAGAGGCCTTTGGGCCTGAGGGTGTTAGATTCCTCCAGTATAGGAGAAAGTCGAGGAGGGAAGACAAGAGTGGGTGGGTGGGTGGGTGAGAGAATACCCCCATAGTGGCAGGGGGAGGAAATGGGGAGGTTCCAAAGGGGAGATCTGGAAAGGGAATACATTTGAAATATAAATAAAGTATGAAAAATAAGAAAAAAGAACCTAAATTGTAAAATGTTCTTCAAAAAACAAACAAACAACAACAGTATGCTGGGCCCTCTCACACCAATCAGTAACCAAGAAAATAGCCTTACGATTTGCCTACAGGCAATTTAGTGAGGGTATTTATTTTCTCAGTTGAACTTCCTTTCCCCAATACCTCTAGCTGGTATAAAACTGACAAACAAACAGACAAACAAACAAAAGCAAAACAAAAGCAAAACAGTCAAACCAGGGTGATGCCTGCTTTGAATTCTCAGTCCCCCTGCCTCAGGTTCCCAAGCACCAGGGTTACAGACAGGCACCACCATGGTGGGCTGTATTGCATTTATTCAATTCATGTTTGTGGACAGGATTTAGGAAGATGGCAAGCTCTTATGTCACATAGAAATATCTCCAGAACAAAACGATTTTATTTTATTTATTTTTCTTCTTCTCTTCATACATTGCAGAGCAGCCCTCCATGGGGTATCAACTGAACATAGCTCAAGAACTTACAAGACTAGACACAGGCTCCTAGGAAGACGTTTCTACCCAGGACAGATCAGAAGTGACTTCAACTTCAACATTCTAAACACATTTTAAAGTGCTGGCCGTAGCTATCATCGGACGACAGGGCCCAACTGGGTTTTTACCTTTCCTAAACCACTTGCAATCACCTTGCAGTACTTGAGCATCTGAATCCCAGATGCTCTCCTGCTCGCCTGCTACGAAGGGACAAAGATGAGGAAATCTGAACTAGAGATAGCTGGACAGAGACAGACACACGGGCACTGGCACGGGCACAGACACAGACACAGACCAGTCTCCAAGTTTTATTTTGTTTCCAATGTCGGCGAACATTGAGCCATCCCAGGGCAAGCACAGAGAAATGATTACCACCCCCCCCCTCCCTGCCCCAGTAAAGCAACTACTGTGGGAGTCTTTGCCCTAGGGAAGGGTACAGTGGGTAAGGGCAGGAGGATGCATGCTGAGAGCCCAAGCCCACTACTCCATTTGAGGCGTGAGGAACTCAGGCTCAAAGAACCTCAGGGCAGTCACCACTGTAGAAAGCTGGCTGAGCAGGGAGGAGACGGAACTGTGGAGGAGGCTGGAGTTTTCAGAAGTTACTCGACTAAAAGCGAGGGGAGAGGAAAAGTCACACTAGGAGCCCCTGAATGCTCACCTCGGCCCACTCCTTCTCCATGCCTCCCCTGGCGCCAATGGACACAATCCTTCCAGGACTCCCTCAGTCTCCCTGTCAGGCTCCTACAGGCTCGGCTCGCCACACCCCCTCCCCACAGTGAGTCTTTTAGGTGTCTGCAAATGTACAATGGGGCACAATGAACAGCTGCCTACTGCCCCCCCAAGCAGGCCCCTCCCCTTCTAGAACTTACATCACCAGGTCACTGCCAGTCACTCTGAGCTCCCTGTGAACTGCTCCGTCCAGGGACTCCTCATCCTGGGTCAGGTACATACGCGCCATCTCTGCATCCATGAAGGACAGGAAAGGCACCGTGAGGTCACTGGTGGGGATACTGCTAAGGTGACTTCGTCGTGTTGTCTTCGGGTGCTCTCCCCACAGGCTGCCTCCTCCAGGGCCCTTGATTCCCCCCATTCCTCCACCACCACTTCCTCAAGACGTCCCCATGCTGGGGGGATGTCCCCACAACCCCTCTCCCTGGCCATCTCCGGACACCTCCAGACGACCCCTCAGCTGCTGGCACAAACGTCAGAAAGGATACAACTCCAAGAATGGGCTTTCCTCGCCTTCTGCCTCCTGCTCTGGATCATGTGGTGGCTTCTGGACAAGGGCAGCTTTCTCCACCAACGGGCCGTCCTCTTCTGCGCCTTCACAACCTCGAGGGATTCCAGAGCAGCCAGAGCCATTCGGTACACTGGCATTACCCTCGGCTCTCTCGGTACCATCTCCACTGTGCTGGGCACCAGAGCTTGGGAGGCTACTCTGGTCTTCTCTGCTGTTTGGTGTGTCACCCGCGCTGCTGCCGGGGTCCTCCATGGCTGCTCAGGGAGTCTCGGGATCCACCACCGACACCAACGCCCCCTGCAGGTTCTAGGAAAGACTGAGGTGCCTGCTCCAAGTCCCAGTCTGTCCTCCACAACGCACTAGGTGAGGTGAGGCCCACAGAGTTTGTGAACACAGGACCACGCCGGAATTGGTTCTGGCCAAACTGGTCACTCCCCTAGACCTGAGGAACCTCTGATGATCTGCAGCTGGATTGCTGAAATGGACCCCACACCACCCATTCTAGGTAAACTGGCCCACTCACAAGTGTCATGCAACCCCGAGGCTTCAGTTAGAGCTTAGCGTGACAGCAGTGTTCAGACCGCCTATGAAACCAGGCCTGGTTTGTGTTCTAGACACCTGGAGACCTCAAGACCCTGATGGTGGTTCGGTCAAGTTGCCTTGCTCGAACTGTTTCCCCTAAATCCATAACACATGCTCACGCACACGGATATGTACGTGCCTACTTGCACCTGCGAGAACACACATGCACACGTGCACACACACACACACACACACACACACACACACTTCAGCTCCACGCTCCACTTTCTTCTCCACCCAGGCCTCACCCAAAGACACCGTTTACTGTGATTCGTGTAGCACACCCCATCACAGCCCTTGTTTTGGCTGAGTTCAGAGACTTACCCTTCTCAGCGTGTGCCTAGGGCTGTGGAAGACAGGAAGGGGTTGCATCGGCGTGGCCCAGAGGGATCTGACTCTGTGTCGCAACTGGATTAGAGAGGACATTCAGCAGGATAGGTACAAGGGAACTTGTCCCTATGGCCACTATCAGTACGCTCTGGGACCAGGCTACTTGATGACATGAGAGGGGTGACTAGCAAGAACCATCTGCTAGGACAGCACAGGCTACATAAGGACTGGATGGATAACCTGGACCTAGAGCCAGAAAGGGCCAGGAGAAAGATGCCTACATTTGTGTCAGGTTATGTCCAGTCAATAACATGTCTAGGTTTATGGCCTGTTTGTGTGTCTGTGTATGTATCTTGGTCTTAGTGGTTGTTTCTGGAGGGAACCAAGGAGACACTTCTGGGTACGGTACATCTCGGGCAATAGTGAGAGCACAGACGGATGGTGGAGATGGTCCCGTGTGGACAGACCTTGATTCCCACCCTATCCTGCTAAGTCGAAATGCTTGCAAGGCTCTGCCTATTTATTTACTTATTTCTGAAACCTGTTTTATTAAAACTAAGTCTCAAATAAATTATATCACATTAAAACTGTAAAGGAAAAAAAAAAAAACTATAACCACTTTGTTCCTTCACATGCCATCAGGCAGCTGCTGGTGGTGAGTTGCAGGTTCTATATCCAGCTAAGTGACTGATGGAATCATTTTGGTATTTGTTCCCTTGTCAAAAGTTTAACTGATATTAGTCTGGCATCACATTCTACTGTTTGGACACCCCTAAGCTAAGATATATCTGGTTGAGAGAGAGAGAGAACAAAACTACAAAGTGAACAGGAAGCTACAGGCTGAATGATTCCCAACATTTACAAATGGAAAAAGTCAAGTTTGTCCTGACCAGTGGAGCTACAGAGACACTGTAAAATGCCTGCAATAATTAGTAGCAATCTTATGAGGAAGCTTCATTATAGGGCTCATCTATGTCAGCCTTATAAAGCTGAAAACAGTTTAAAAAGAGAAAAGATGATGCTGGTGGCAAGGTAGATGTCCCATGACCTCCCTGGAAGGAAAGTGTCCCTTTCTGAATTCTGCTGACCTGGTCAGGTTATTCATCAGGGGTTCTTTTTTACTGCCAGAGACTCCCTCTAGTGGCACAGCTGCTGCCTTACCCATCGGATTCCCTGATTCAAGTGGGCTCTTCAAGTGGTGACAGTCTCCTTGGGCAGGGGATTCTATAAAGGGAGATGTGATGCGCTTCTGCAACCTCAGAGATCTGGGCTTGTTTGAAATAATTGATATTGTTTCAGGTGGGGCTCTGCCGAGGCTTAGTTCTTGACCTCTGTTTGAAAAAGGGACTTCAGGACTTGACAGTGTCTCTTCTCAATTTATTTCAGGAAAGAGTTACACTAGTCCAAGTTTTTTTTTTTTTTTCTTTTTTTCTTTTTTTTAAGGTTCCCCAAATGGTTACATTATACAAGCGGTGTGGTTCTCAGTTTTGTGACAAGGGACAGAATGGAAATTTTACTCATTGCAAGGAAATCCTCACTTAAGCTCCAGAGAGCCACTGAACCTTCAGCTGATCATCCTTAGCCCATCCAGTTTCTATCAGAACTGGCATGCTCTTTTGCTCTGGACACCCTGTAGTTGAATTGTGCCTCATATTCTGGATGCTCAATGATACTGCTGTTGCAGGAAAAGTTCCTCCTCAATGCCTTCCCTGGGTTTTGTTTTTCCCCAATAGTAATCATCAGCTATTTTGCACAGTAGCAGTAAGAGCCTCCCTACAGTTTCTCCATTAAATTCTTCTATGGAAAGAATCCTCAGTGCCAGCAGCACAAAGGTCATGACCCTTTCTTGGATCACCAAAGGAGTTAAAGGGGGGGTTCTCACTAAGCCACATTAACCAACCCCATTAGGTTATGCCTGCCTGGTGAACAGTCACAAGAACCAGTGAGTGAGTTTAGCAAGGTTCTTGCATGCAGGCTGTTTGGACACAGGTAGGCACCACTTGGAATTCACAGACAATTACCTCACTGCTATTCTACACTAATCTGAAAGGCCAGGGAGCCACAGAATTCCCACTCCGCTGTTTCTACTTTCTTGTGCTCCCACACCAAATCAGTTTTTCACTCTTGTAGGATAACAATCAAGACAGTGGCCATGAGGGTGGGCATGGCCGACCGAGATTTGTGGAGTCATTAGAAATCGGCTGAGTAGTATACATGGAGAAATTGTTAAAGTCAATCTCTCAATGTTTGACTCAGAAATTCTGCCTCTTCTAATATAGCTTGGAAGTTAAGTTTTCATGAACAAAATTATTTATTATATGGGGAAAAGTGGGTAAGCCTAAACATTTGGTGGTTACATTAGGGTGTTTTATGTAATGGTGATTGCTTTAGAATTTCAGAAAATGGTAATGGAATTCTGCTACACTCATAGATCAGTGCCTAGCCCAAATGTCATCGGAGAGGCATCATCCAGTAACATGGGAGCAGATGCAGAGGCTCTCAGCCAAACATTACTCAGAGCCAGGGGAGCCCTGAATAAGAGTGGGTGGGGGGTTGTAGGAGCCAGAGGGGTCAAGGACACCAGAATACATCCCACAGGATCAACTAAACAGGACTCACAGGGGATCACAGAGACTGAAGTGACAATCACAGGCCCTGTATTGGTTTGAGCTAGGTCCTCTGCATATACCTCATGGTTGTGTAGCTGGGTCTTCTTGTGGGACTCCCAACAATAGGAGTCTGGGGTATCTCTGACTCCTTTGCCTGCTCTTAGGACCTTTTCTCTCCTATTGGTTTACCTCATCCAGCCTTGATATGAGGGTTTGTATCTAGTCTTAGTGCAACTAGTTATGCCGTGTTCAGCTGATATCCTTGGGAAGTCTACTCTTTTTTGAAGGAAAACGGAGGAGGAGTGGATCTGGGAGAGAGGAGAGGTTGGGTGGGGTCTGGAAATATTGAAGGGAGGGGAAACTGAGAGAAGATGAAAAGAAAAAAAAAACCCTAAGAATGGGCTTTGGGAAATAAATTCCAATGATTTAATTTACAAAATAAATGAAACAACAACCACAAAAGATTTTCAGAAAATGAAGGACGTTTTATACATTTTGAAGAAAAATTGATATAATATTAAAACCTCGTTATCCAATTTTATATACTTAGAA
This sequence comes from Rhynchomys soricoides, assembly GCA_019843965.1. Classification (NCBI taxonomy): domain Eukaryota; kingdom Metazoa; phylum Chordata; class Mammalia; order Rodentia; family Muridae; genus Rhynchomys; species Rhynchomys soricoides. Next base: position 94,316 of record JADRCH010007081.1, read on the forward strand.
TACTAATACAACTGTGGAACAAATACCTTTTAGATAAAAATTTAATTTTTTGCATGTGGGTCTTTGTATGGGTTTTTGTGCACCACCTGTGTGGAGAGGATATCACTGGATACTCCCGGAACAGAGTTACAAAGGGTTGTTAGTCACCACGTGTATGCTACGAACAGGACCTATTTCCTCATGTGCTCTTAACCAATGAGTCATCTATCTCTCCAAACCAGAAGAGGTTTCTAAAACAAACAAACAATCAACAACAAAACCAAAACCAAACCAACAACAACAAAACAGGACAAAGATATTTCAAAGAAAACACGGATAACGAAGTCACTCAATTTTTTCCCCCTTGGCTGATTGCAAGGTAAGCACTGTTGTTCACATTAAACTCTTCTTATTTAAACATTACCGTATTTAGTGCTTAATAAATGGCCTTAACTAATTTGATTTTTCTTCCATTTCCTAAACTGTCTTAAATTACTTTAGACTACAAGAAATCTTTAGAATTTAAATTACTTTAGGCTACAAGAAGTTCTGAATCCCAGAACTTCTTCACAGAAGCACACGTTAAAAAAACAAACAAACAAACAAACAAACAAAAAGTTTCTGCCATAGACAAACAAACAAAAGTAAAGTCATACAAACAAAAAAACCATAATAGGTCAGTTGCATTTTGCTCAGCAATGAATGTTTAAGTACCTGTTCTTTTAGCAATAGTGAAACAAGCCTATCAAGAGACTTATAGAGGGCATATGAGCATCAAAAACATTGAACTTTGAAGGCAAGATGACAATTACCAAAAGCATGAAATGCTTCTGTCTTGTCCTGTAGCAGTTAACAGATCAGTTATTATGACTTCTTTCTCTTCTTTGTTTAAAAGCCACAAACTGAAGGTGTTGAATGTTTCTCATGACCAGGGAGAGTTGATCAAGGAAGTTATTGATGGAAATTCGGAAGAGAATAGGGTCTTCTGTAGTCCACCTACTAAATGTGGGAAAGAGACACCATCAGGGAAATGATGAAGGTATCTGTTCAGGCCCACCACACTGTGCCTTCCCACTTACACCTAACTCACCCACATCTCCACTAGCAAGCCCTTACTGTGCACACTACACTGCCTCCCAACCCTGAGGCCACCCCCACTCCAGAGTTTTAGAAAACTGACACAGCTAAGATACTGTCATTCACAGTGTACTCCTGCGGAACCATTAAGAGCTGACGCTGGGCGTTGGCGACCAGGGACCTGCGGGCCCTTTCTGCCTCCACAGCAGAAGAGAAAGGCACTCTCACAGAGCTGGAAGGAGGTTATGGTTAAGGCACCATCCACCTTTAGGTTTCCTATTGCTATGTGGCCTGGTATACTTCTGAGGTCTGTCTGGCACTACCCTCTTCTGCCACCCAAGGCCAGTACTACCTCCGAATCATCTTTCTGAGTACGTGAAACAAGCCTCACCCACTTCCCACCTCCCCAGTGGTTCAGATTTTCGTCTACACCTTGAAATCTTTCCAGGCTTGGCGACTCCCAGTCCTGCCAGCACGACATTTCTTCTTGGACTGACAGTCCAGAGTGTACCACTCTGTCTCTCCCCCGCCCTGCTGTCAGTCTTCCTGCTCACCCACCCAAAAGCCCCCCTCCGCACCCCCCCTCCCCGTTTCCCGTTTTATCGTTCCTATCTTCCCGTAGCCCCTGCCAAGGGTCTTCCAGGAAAGGATACAACTCCAGGAGTCGACTTGCAGTTGTTGCACCATCTCTGCTGGGTGCAGGGAGAAGTGGCACCTGCTCGTCCTGGGGAATGATGGCTACCTCTTCAGCTGACACTCCTGACACTCCAGGGCTGCCTGGGCGGGAGCTGCCTGGCGCAGCCTGACTGCCGGCATCTTGTGGGCCACTCTCACGAGGGGAGTTGTCGTGGCCACCCTCAGTCACCAAACTCTGAGAGCTAGCCTGGGCATCGGCAGCTTGAGGCCTATGCTGCCCACCCTCGCCACCTTCATCAACCCCTGTTCGGCCACCTGTGTTGTCCTCACCGGGATCCTGCATGGCGATTCTGACTTTCCACTCAGTGACCCCGGCTCAAGCAACTGCACCGCTCAGGCTCAGCTATGGAGGTGAGGTGGCGGTTACAACCCGCTAATACCCATCACACCACGTGTGTGCCCACTGCGCTTGCGCAAGTAAGTTCTCGCGAGGGTAGGTTCCCGGCTGAGCTACCGCCTGGCTCTTGGTGGGTTTCTCTGGGGAACCTACGACTCCTGCTCCCTAACTCGGCTCCTCTCCTAGGTGGCTTGTACTAACGGAACCTTTCAATATACGATTCCCTCACCTTTCTCCACCATCGAGTGTGGAGAAACCGCTCCCTTGGCACACAGAAAGCCTGAAGCTTCAGGAGCTCACTGCGGAAGCAGTAGTGTATGGTGCTGCAAGAGCACCTGCGCAAGCACGTCCAGCCTGTGTCCAGGAAAAACGTAGCTGTTGGGACCCTGAGAGATGGTTCCACTGAGATACTCTACCCAAACTTACCCCCAGAACTCAGACTCTTGCACACAATGATGCCCCATATCTGTCACCAGGCGGGCGTGCCTAAATGACACAGATTAGTGTGGCTGAAAGAGAAGGCCCAACACAGCCCCCAGTGCTGGCCAAGATCAGAGACAGATCTTCATCGCCTCCCTGTAGTCATTCATGTTCCTAAGGCTGGACCTTATGCTGGGGATGGGATGGCATGGTGTGAGATTGGCTCAGAGGCATTTGCTTCTCTCCCAGAACTGGGCGAGGGACGGAGGGAATGTCAGCAGGATGATCACAGGAGCATTTGTCCTATGGGCACTAACGGTGTTTTCAAAGACCTGGGAATCATTTGACACAATGTGAGGCATGGAACCATCTGCTAGGGCAGTGGCCTTAGGTTGGAGTCCATGGCAGGAAACTGGGGAGTAAGTGGTTTTCCCATTTACAGTGAAGAAAGGTATGCTTTAAGGGTGAGTAAAGCACGCTTTGTTCGTGCTCTTGAAGGGCAGGGCTGAAGCTGGTGCCTACAAGTGGTGTTTCCTGCCATCTGGTGGTGTTGAATTGGTGGGGGAACTGTATGGCCTCTCAAAGTGGATGATCCAGTGGCCATGCAGGTTGCAGATGAATTCATAGGGACTGCTGAGATCAGAGAGTAAGACAAGACAAGACCATCCTGGTGGTCTGGGCATCCTCGAAGTCCCATGTGACCCGGGTGGTCACAAGAGGCAGGAGACCCAGGCTATAAGGACTCATTGGTACCTCATGTCCCCAGCTTGTGTAGTGGTGTCCTGCCTGACTCTGGAGGATACAGTTCCTCGAGACTCAGAGGGCATTTTGAACAGTCCTAGTTGGACTCTCTAGAGGGTGGTTTGGTCCACAAGCTGAGTTGGGGCTGGATGGATTTTGCAGGGCCACAGCAAGAGGCTCAGAAGCAGATTGCTTCATCTGTGTGATTCCTTACAGTCTGGGCTGCTGCTGGTGGTGTGTTCATTGGGGAGCAGAGTTCATAGAGAATGTGAAGGACTCCTAGGGGAACCCATCCAAGAAAATGGTGGGAACTTTCATGGATGGTGCCTTGGTCTGTTGGGAGTCACAGGCACAATTGTTCTTAATTCCTTCGATGATGGACAGTGCTGTGGAAGTGCAAGCCAAATATCCCCTTTCCTTCTACAACTTGTTTCTTGGTCATGCTGTTTTTGTTGCAGCAATAGAAATCCTAACTAAAACCCTATTTTGCATTTATGTATGTCTGTGCATCACATGCATGCCTGGTGCATAAGGAGGCCATAAGTTGATGTCAGATGTCCTGGAACTGGAGTTACAGACAGATGTAAGCCACCATATGGGTGCTGGGAATCAAACCTGGATCCTCTGGAAGAGCACCCTGTGTTTGTAACCACTGATTTACCTCTCCAACCCTCAATTCACTGGTAGTTTTGATAAGGTTTAATGAAAAGAGATGCCTATCCCAGGAGCTCACTGTAGTTTTCTCTTCTAAATAAGTTAACTCCCCTTCAATTTCCATTGACTCATTTATCTGATGCATGCTTCATAATTGCGGAAAATTCGATCCTTAACCCTTAGAAAGAAAGATAATGATACTTTTTCTGTTGTATCATGCTGTGTGAATATCAACCATGAGCGGGTTGTGATTGGATAGGCGAGGCAGGTCCACAAAGTGGGAGTGATTTTTATAATCCTGTTTTACAACCTGGTTTCTTTTTGTAGATTACTAGGCAAAGGCCCACGATATCAATTACATAAACTTTCTCTGCTACAAGAGAAGAGCCAGATTTATGCCAGCAATGTAAGTTAAATCCAAGAATAATGACACTCATAGGATAGACTCATTCAATTTTTTAAAAATGCTAACAAATTGGAAAATGAAAACATTTACTGATATTGTCATCTATCGGACAATAAAAGGCCAGTGTCATTGTCATGTCCCAGAACCCCAACCCTTGCTGCCTCAAAACCCTGTAGGTGTGTCCTTTCCAGCAACTTGTTAGGGAGTCAACAACTTTTCTTTACAGAAAACTTTAAACAAAGTAGGTTTATAAGAGTTTCTTAGATGATCCTGAGAAATAAATACATAATTTTTATATTCTTCCAAAATGATGAGGTTTTTTTTGGAAGAATATCAATGCTATTATAAGACAGAATTTAACTGATTCTGAGAGAATTAACATGGCTTCAGATTGACTTACAGTTCTGGGCATTATGCAGATCAGTTACATATGTTAGATCCTAAGTATCCCATATGACCTGAAGCATTCCTGGTGGATTCTTAGAGATGGGATACTGAGGATGATGTGTAGGGATGTTGTTGTTTGTGTGTTGAGGAACTAAAAATCAGTAACATAAAAACCAGTATATTATACTAAATTGGCAATTATTGACCAGGGGGAGACACAATAAAAACCCTATTGCCTTTTTTTAGGGTGTCTTTAGGAGAATGTGTACTAATACTTCTTTAAAGGAAAAATAATTCTCTGGAACAAATTTCTATCAATTTGCTTCTAACACCAGAAGGAAATCACAAACCTTGTAATTAGTACCCAAGACACCTACTGATGTTTAACAAGGATGTTCAATGGAAAATTCTGTTTTCAATAACTAAAGGCTAGAGGGGGAGAGGACAAAAACAGGCCAATGCTACCCTGGGAAAGAAAAAAGAAAGAAAAGTACGCAGAAGTTCCTTCAGCCTTACATGGTGACTTAAAATCTCCTGTTGGCTTCTCTTTCCCAGAGGACATAGACTCTAAAATAAATGCTGTCTCAAATAAAGGCCACTGGAAGAGAATTGCCCGATATTGGATTGCCTTCGAATACTCCTTGCTCTCGGTGTAATAAAACAGGACACTGTACGGCTTAGTGACATAAGGATCAAAGGGTTTCCAGACTAGAGCCCCAGATGTCGACCCTGGAATGAAGAAACTCTTAATCCAGTTGGACTTTGAGTCAGCCATAACCACCAATTGCCGGGAGCAGATAGAAATATGAATTTTCCTTGGCTTAACTAACACCATTTTGTAGTAGCTATAGGCCTAAAGTAGCTATGGGCCTAAGCTTTTGTTTAGGCTTCTGTCTCTTAAGAGATGAATTCTTTCCCGGAGAATAGGTGACTCCTTTACAGTTAGGTGGTTGGCAGAAAACAGATAGTTGCCTTGGTGACATGTCCTGTTGGCTGGGAGTCTGTAACTCCTTGGAATTTCCCCACGCCTGTTGCTTTGTGTAAGCCTTGGTTACTTTGTTTAAGCTTCCTTCTTTTTCTTTTACTATATATTGCTGGTGAGAAATAAAAATTCTTTGGAGCTTGATCAGACATCCTGTCTTGCTCTCGTCCTTGTGTCTCTTGTCTCTTTATTCGCCTGTCCCCTCCTTAGGTCTGCATTGAACACCCTGCTGGCTGGGGCAATCAATAGGCTAGAGCTTCATGTAAATCAAGAAGTTGCAGGCAAGAGTTTAAAATTTCTTATTTTATTAAAAAAAAATTAGTCAGAACATATAGTATTAGGTTTTATTATGACATTCTCAAACAAAATTTGTTTCTGTTGATTCTCTTCTCCTATTCCCCCGAATCCCCTTGTATTCTTCCATCTGTGTCCCCCTACACATAAGACTCCTTTTTTTCTTTCTTTCACTTCTCATGTGCCCTATTACCCCCTCCTTCCTCAAGATCTTTTTTCTCCTAAGTGGTCTCCTTTCTAATTTCATAGCCTATACCCTGATTTTATATACCCATCCCCAATTCATATACATACAGAAATCATATAACAGGATCCACATATGAGAAAGAATGTACATTTCCATTGAAGTCTGGTTTACCTTTGTTTGCTTTAATACTTTCCAGATGCATCCATTTTTCTGCAGATTAAATTTTGATAACAGGGCCTCTAATCTTTTATTTCAGTCAGCTTCTGACTCTTGTAGAAGTAGGGCTATCAACCTCACAATAATGGCCACAATCACCTTTTCTGAAGGCAAATACAGTGATTTAGCATTTTTAGATGCTTCCCCCCATTATTCACTGAGTATTGGCTATAAACATGTAAGATGGAGCAGTCAGAGTCACCTAGATTAAATGACTCATGCTTTTCCTACCTTTTACCCTATACTTTGTTAAATTCAATTTCTTCTGCTATAATATGTTTTATAGTCCTAAATATGAAAGATACCTTCTCCCCATACCAGCTCCTGAAAGATGCCTTCTTCCCATACCTGCTCCTAAATCTCAATTTCTCTTTTGGCTTTAAATAGACTGGTGGACAGGACTGGAATAAAAAAGTAACTTGGACTTGATGTGCCAGGGTGGGGTGATACCCAGAGGGGGCCTCCCCCTTTTCAGAGGAGAAGGAGAAGGGGGAATGGTGTAGCAACTGTGGGAGGGAGACTGGAGGGGGGCAGATATTGGATGTAAAGTGAATAAATAAATTAACCAAAAAGTCAAAATGACAAAAACAATAAACAAACAAAAACTAACTTCCATGAGGCTTTAGAGATAGCCTCCATATTTTTGGTCAGGCTCTACCAAGGACTTAAATTGTGATGGTTATATAATTTTAGATTAGTTTAGGTTAGTAATTTTACAAATATGTGATGATCTCTTCCTTTGCTCTCTTTCCTTAAAAAGAGGCCACCAAATCTCCTAATATAAACTTTAAATTTACTAGTTGACAGAAGATATCTAATTTCTTAGTCCACAGCCCATTTATTATTATAAAAGGCATTATGTCTAGGATTCATTTTGACTCTAAAGCATAAGTTTTGGGGAGGGGGCTATAGGAAGAGCCACCCAGGCCCTTCCAAACCCTAGCACTAGAAAACAGCTTAGAATTTCTTAAAAATTAATGATTTATTTTTATTTTATGTACACTGGTGTTCTACCTGCATGTTTGTCTGTGTGAGGGTGTCAGATCCCTGGAACAGTTTTGAGCTGCCATGTGGGTTCTGGGAATTGAACACTGGTCCTCTGGAAGACAGCCAGCACTCTTAACCACTGAGCCATCATCACCCTAGCCTCCATTTTTTTAACTAATCGTCTACTATTGATTTTTGGATTTCTGAATTCATATTCATGGCCAAGACTCTTAATGAATACTTAAATGGACATAATAACTGAACTTGCCATATCTTATGAAGAAAAAAAAGAGACTTTAATTATCAAAAGCTGAGAATCTAGCTTTAAGGTTGCCACATGACAGTCTTTTACAAGAAAGTAGCATGTATTTGGATATTTTTCTTGCATGTATATCTATATGCCACCTATGTGCCTGGTACCTGCAGAAGCTGAAAGAGGGCATGGGATCCCCTGGAACTGGAGTTAACAAAAAGTTGTGAGATAAACAAACAAAAAGTTGTGAGATAACATATGGGTGCTGAGAATCCAACCCAAGCCCTCTGCAAGGGCAGCCAGTGCTCTTAAAAAGTTTTAAAAAGCTTTGAAAGCAGATTCATCTTATTTGGAAGTCAACATTACCAAAAACTTCTTTTGATTCCATAAGGGCCTTCAATCACTTATAGGCACCCCTATATCTAGAACTGTTCCTAGATTATGAAGATCTGTCTTTAAGGCACATTTCCAATACCCTCAATGAATTCTAACAGACTATCAAAGAATATGGGTTACCGAGACTGCATAATATATTTAAAAAGGGAAAGTGGATATACAGTCTCAACACCAGCAGAGGAATGACTACCATTTGATAAGGTACTGGGAGAAAAAGAGTCAGCTTTTTTAACTATTCAAGCACTCATAGGCTCCAACCAAGAGAGGCTCCATGACTAACTGGACAACATAAACCAGATTTGATAGGAAAAGAAGGAAAAAAGTAAGTAATCTCAGAGTTGGGTGAGAAGAGATAGGAGCATGGAGAAGGTAGTAAGGGGGAATCTGGGGGAGTATGTTCAAAATACATTTTATGATTTTCCTAAAGAATTAATACAATTATTGCAAAAAAATCAGATAAATCTTGAATTTAACCAGGATAACAGGTGCTAATTAAAAGGCAATCAAGGCCAACAGCTAACTCTTCTTTGGAAAGGCCCGTTATTTTGTACTTGCATCTTCCCCTATAGCTATCAAACTCCACAAATCTTGACCTGGATTTATCACTTCTGAGTTGAGGCACATGTTGAAAGAAAACTCCCCAAAATACTCACATGAGTTCTTGGGACAGTAAACACATAAGTAACCATAAAATACCTGTATGAATGAGAAGATGAGTAAAATTTTTTATTGCTTGTCCTGCCCTCATTAAAAAGTCCTGTGGTATTGCCTGTCTTTGTTTCTGGCTGTTAATTTCTGCCTTCCTATGGTACATAGGAAATTTACCTTCCAGGTAAAAACTCATTTCTTATATGGGTCTAGATTATGCCCAAGAAAGTACACAAAATAATTGTTGGATCTATGAACTCTAGTATTTATAGTACTTCTTGTCTTCAATGGTGGATAGCCACTCTTCCAAGTGATGGTTAGAATCAATCACAGCAGTGCATTAGGAGGTTTTCTTCTGTCTCAAATGTGGTTGATGAATAAGATGTTTTCAAATGACCTATTAATATAGCTCAGTATCAAAAGGAACCCAGAAAGAACTTTTCAAAGGAAACGATGATGGCTAAACAAAACAAAATCAACCAACCAAACAATAACAAAACCCTCCATTTTGTGCTAGGCATCCATCTTGGTACCCACTAGTCTCTGATTCCACTTCCTGGAACATAAGTTTCCAGTAACCCTGGCTCAGTGACTGCCCTCCAATCCAGAAATGTACAAGCATGACCATCTACTAGTCATATTGTGACTAACTGCTTTTTGGCTTTTGTAACCTGCTTATGCAGACATTCAGGTGCCTTGACTACCTAATCTTAGCAGAGTAAAATAGCTCTTGGCTTGCTTGTGTAAATACTCTAGTGGTTTTTGCCTTTTAAAATCCTTTACTCACTCTCCTCCTAATGGCAATCCCAAGTTTGGCTCAGAGATCGTTGCCCTGCTAGCAGTAATCAATAAGTCCTTTATTATAATTGTGTTGAGTTTACAATCTTTTCCCAGGGATCAGTGCCAGGAGCCATCAAGGAGAAGCTAAAACTAGCAGATGATCTTCCTAAGATGCTTCCACCATGGAATATAAAGCTATGACAGTTTTGCTCCTTTAGGCAAGGCTGAGGAGATTACATTTTAGGAAAGATCCCTGCTATTAATATGCTTTCCCTGTTATTATTAAGTATATATAACAACCACTAGGTATTAGCCCACCCTTTTGAGCAGATTTCTGCAGAACAATGAAGATATCAGTGAGGCTATATAGACATATAGATGATTTCTTAATTCTTAATGATGATTCTATAAGAATTCCTAAAATTTTATTAGTAATTATTAAGCTCTTTTATAATAGGACTGGTATTAAGTCTTTTCTGGTGTCAAAACTGCAATGAGAACTCTGCCAGTCTTCAAGTGTCACCAGTTAGTTGCTTCTGAGATAGAAAACAGGCATTTACAACTTAGAACACATTCCAAAAGGTTGTAAAACAATTAACTAAAGGTCATAAAAAGGGAACTAACCATTTATTATAGGTGCAAGAACAGAAGATAAAATATTGAGTGGGTTTATCTATATAAAATTTCAATGATAACTTAGTTATGGTCTTTAACTCTCCTTGAACCTGTAGAGGTAGTGACAGATGATGATTGTTTAGCCAGATAATTACTCTTAATGAATATGCATGTAAACATTCTCTCTGGTCAGTACTTTTGGTTCAGAGTTACTTCACACAGGATGATATTTTCTAGTTCCATCCATTTGCCTGCAACATCCATGATGTTCTAGTTTTTAATAGTTGAATATTGTGTAAATGAATCACATTTTCTGTATCCATTCCTCTCTTGAGGGACATCTGGATTGTTTCCAGCTTCTGACTATTACAAATAAGGCTGCTAAGAACATAGTGGAGCACTCATCCTTGTGGTATGGTAGTGCATCTTTTGGGTATGTGTTCAAGAGTGTTATAGCTGTGTCCTCAGGTAGTACTATGTCCAATTTTCTGAGGAACGGCCAGATTTATTTCCCGAGTGGTTGTACCAGTTTGCAATCCCACCAGCAATGGAGGAGTGTTCCTCTTTCTCCACAACCTCACCAACAATGTATTGTCACCTGAGGTTTTTTGTTTTGTTTGTTTTTTGGTTTTTTGGTTTTTGTTTTGTTTTGTTTGTTTTTGTTTTTTTACAGTCCAGTCATTATCCCCCTCCCGGTCCACCCTCTGACTGTTCCTCACCCCATACTTCCTCCCCATCTCCAAGAGGATGTTACCACCCCACCAGACCTCCCCACTCTGTGGGGCCTCAAGTCTCTTGAGGGTTAGGTGCATCTTCCCTTACTGAGGCCAGATCAGGCAGTCCTCTGCTGTATATGTGTCAGGAGTCTCATATCAGCTGGTGTATGCTGCCTGGTTGTTGATTCAGTGTCTGCGGGATCTCAGGGTTCCAGGTTAGTTGAAACTGCTGGTCTTCCTATGGGGTCAACCTCCTCCTCTGCTTCTTCCATCTTTTACCTAATTCAACCACAAGGATTCCCAGCTTCTGTCCATTGGTTGGGTGTAAGTATCTGCATCTGACTCTTTCAGCAGCTTGTTGGTCCTCTCAGAGGGCAGCCATGCTAGGCTCCTGTCTGTAAGCACACCATAGAATCAGGAGCCTAGCATGGCTGTCTTCTGAGAGGCCCAACCAGCAGCTGGATGAGACAGATGCATTTAGTTACACCCAACCATTGGACTGAAGTCGGAGACTCCTATGGTTGAATTAGGGGAAGGATCGAAGAAGCTGAAGGGGAAGGCAATCCCATAGGAAGACCATCAGTCTCAACTAACCCAGACCCCTGGGAGCTTCCAGAGACTGAGGTACCAACCAAGCAGCATACATGGCTGGTCTGTATCTCTTCTTTCCCCTGAAGATATATATAACAGAGTACTGCCTGATCTGGCCTCAGAAGGAGGTGGTTCTAATACTGTAGAGACTTGAGGCCCCATGGAAGGAGGGTACCTGTTGGGGGAGAGAAGGGGAGCACCCTCTCAAGACAAGAGGGAAGGGGAATGGGATGGGAAATTGTGGGATGGGTGGTAGGGGAGCAACAGCTGGAATGTGAATAAATAAAATAATTTAAAAAACATTCTCTCTTGTAAACTTCTTATTCAATTTATGATTTAAATTTATGTGTAAATTTGTGGTGAACTTTTACCATGTGATCAAGTATTCTGAAAAATGTATACGTGTTGAGGACAAAGTGAAGAGGTAGAACCTTTTAGAGAAGAATTTTCTTAGAGACTTTCCTAGAAAACATTTGGAGAACTTTTTAAAGAGAACTTAGAAATAAAGGCTAAAATCACTTTTCAGTGTCCCTTTTTCTTCCTGTCACTTTAACTAGCAAGCTTCACCTAGCAACTAATGGAAACAGATACAAAGTCTCACAGCCAAACATTAGTAAAGCTTGGGGAATCCTGCAGAAGGCGAGGAGGAACAATTGGGGAAGCCAGAGAAGTCAAGAACACCACAAGAACACAGCTCACAGACTCAACTAACCTGGACCTCCAGAGGCCCCCAGAGACTGAACTGACAATCAGGGAACCTGCATGGGCCTGAACTAGGCCCTCTGCATATATACTATGGTTGTGTAGCTTGGTCTTCTTATGGGATTCCTAATAGTGAAAGCAGTGGTTTCTGACATGTTTACTTGCTTTGAGAACCCTTTTCCGCCTACTGAGTTGCCTTGTCTGGCCTTAACATGAAGAGAGATATCTAGTCTTATTTAAACTTGATATGCTAGTACTAGTTGATATCCATGGGAGCTCTGCCCTTTTCTGAAGAGAAATAGAGGAGGAGTGAATGGCGGAAAGGAGGAATGACTGAGAGGAGAGGAGGGAGAGAGAACTGTGGTTGAGATGTAATTTATGATAGAAAAATGAATTGATCATTGCTCTCCACAAACATTGCATATGTGTACACCTAAGCACACACAAACCACTCAGGTCTTTCTGCCACCAGGATTTTTTTGATACTTTATTTACATTTAAAATGTTTTCCCCTTTCCAGATCTCCCCTTTGGAATATCCCTATTCCTCCACTCGCCCGCCCACCCACTCTCATCTTCCCTCCTTGGCATTCTCCTATATTGGGGCATCTAACCCCCTCTGGCCCAAGGGCTTCTCCTCCCCCTGATGGCTAACAAGACCCTCCTCTGCCAAATATGTGGCCAGCACCATGGGTCCCTCCATGGGTATTCTTTGGTTGTGATCCAGTCTCTGGGAGTATCGAGGGGTCAGGCCAGTTGCCACTGTTGCTCCCTCCCGGGGGCTACCAACTCCTTCAGCACCTTCAGTCCCTTCTTCAAGTCCTCCATCTGGGACTTCACACTCAGCCCTACAGTTGATGTGAAGTGACTCTTGGGTATTCCGAAATTTTGGGCTAATAACCACTTATCAGTGAGTACATACCATGTTCATTCTTTTGTGACTGCGTTACCTCTCTCAGGATGATATTTTCAAGTTCCATCCATTTGTCTGCAAATTTCATGAAGTCATTGTTTTTAATAGATGAGTAGTACTCCATTGTGTTAATGTACCACATTTTCTGTATCCATTCCAATGTTGAGGGACATCTGGGTTGTTTCCAGTTTCTGGCTATTATAAATATGGCTGCTATGAACATAGTGGAACATGAGTCCTTATTACATGTTGGAGCATCTTCTGGGTATATGCCCAGGAGTGGAATAGCTGGGTCCGCAGGTAGTATTATGTTCATTTTTATGAGGGTACACCAAACTGATTTCCAGAGACGTTGTATCAGCTTGCATTCTCACCAGCAATGGAGGAGTGTTCCTCTTTCTCCACATCCTCCCCAACATCTGCTGTCACCTGAGTTTTTTATCTTAGCCATTCTGACTGGTGTGAGGTGAAATCTCAGGGTTGTTTTGATTTGCATTTCCCTGATGACTAAGGATTTTGAACATTTCTTTAGGTACTTCTCAGCCATTCGAGTTTCCTCAGTTGAGAATTCTCTGTTTAGCTCACTTCCCCATTTTTTTGATAGGGTTATTTGGATCTTCTTGAGTTCTTTGTATACCTTGGATATTAACCCTCTATCAGATGTAGGATTAGTAAAGATCTTTTCACAATCTGTAGGCTGCCCTTTTGTCCTATTTACAGTGTCCTTTGCCTTACAGAAGCTTTGTAATTTCATGAGGTCCCATTTGTTGATTCTTGATCTTAGAGCACAAGACATTGGTATTCTGTTCAGGAACGTTTCCCCTGTGCCCATGTGTTCGAGACTTTTCCCCACTTTCTCTTCTATTAGATTCAGTGTGTCTGGTTTTATGTGGAGGTCCTTGATCCATTTGGACTTGAGCTTTGTACAGGGAGATAGGAATGGATCTATTCAAAATCTTCTACATGTAGACCGCCAGTTGAACCATCACCATTTGGTGAAGATGCTGTCTTTTATCCACTGAATGGTTTTAGATCCTTTTTAAAAGATCAGGTGACCATAAGTGTGTGGGTTCATTTCTAGGTCTTCAATTCTATTCCATTGATCTACCTGCCTGTCACTGTACTAATACCATGCAGTTTTTATCACTACTGCTCTGTAGTACAGCTTGAGGTCAGGGAGGCTGATTCCCCTAGAAGTCCTTTTATTGTGGAGAATAGTTTTTGCTATCCTGGGCTTTTTGTTATTCCATATGAATTTGATAATTACTCTTTCTAAGTCTATGAAGAATTGAGTTGGAATTTTGATGGGGATTGCACTGAATCTGTAGATTGCTTTCGGCAGGATGGCCACTTTAACTATATTAATCCTGCCAATCCATGAGCATGGGTGATCTTTCCATCTTCTGAGTTCTTCTTCGATTCTTTCTTCAGAGACTTGAAGTTCTTGTCATACAGATCTTTCACTTGTTTGGTTAGAGTCACACCAAGATATTTTATATTGTTCGTGATAATTGTGAAGGGTGTCATTTCCCTAATTTCTTTCTCAGCCTGTTTATCCTTCGAGTATAGGAAGGCTACAGATTTGCTTGAGTTAATTTTGTATCCAGCCACTTTGCTGAACCACAATGATTATTTGCTACTGAGTAGGTCATGAGGTCTGAGGAATATGTTAGGGAGTCCCTAATGGCACCCTGTGGCACTAAAGCACTCACCCTTGGCCCTGCTTGTCCCCAGGCTGGATTGGCAGATATTCTCCAGGATTTCTTTAGCTACAGGGTGACAGATAAAATCTCTATATCTTGAAATGTTTTCTATTGGTGTAAGCACCTAGCTTCCACTTTTATTCTTTCTATAGATTTAGATTATGCCATTTGACATATTGAAACTCTCACAAAACATACTCAAAAGGCTTTAAATTATACAACCTAAGGAATTTCTCTTCTTAGTTCTGAAGGTCAAGTAATAAGGAAACCATAATTATACAAAATTGAATGTTATTAGATATCTTCTGATGTGTGTGTATTCCTGGCACTCTCACTAATGTCTAATCTACCTTATAATGACTAAGAAATCACATGCAAAACATATCAGACACCGCTGCCCCTTTTGGCAAATAACGTTGAAATTGGGTCTCTGAATTGTTGAGGTAGACATGGTTTATCTATATATTATAATCTTGGTTGTGTTTCCATTAGTCTTTGGACTTTGTGTGCTTAACTATTCCCTTAATTTTATCTCCTCTAATTTACAATCAGTTCATCCTTAGATGGAGCTATGGCATGTACTAACTCCATGTACTTAGATCCCCTTCATCAAGGAGCCAGAACAAGATCCTGTGACATTTAGATGTCTTGAACTGGAATTCCTGAGCTGTACCTTTAAAATGGTATAAACACAGGGCCTGAAAGTCAGCAAGAATGGAGATCCTAAGCCTTCTATATTCCATTTCAGCCAGAAGTAACTAATTGGCTTCACACTAATCTCCTAAATGATTTTTGAGTTTCAGCTTTTGATGGATGAGTTGTTAGGCAGTTAGTTAGATGTTAGAGAGCTTAGAAGACAGCAGGGTGGACCTTTTTTTCATAATCATCAACTTACAAGGAACAACTAACAAACCAAGGATTGGAATGTTACTATTTAAATTGCTGATCATAAAAATGTGACTTGAGCTGTTTGGTTGCCTTTGGAAGATGATGTGACAGCCACAATTACCTAGAAGGTTTTTAATGGCTCTTCTGGCTAGTTTTATGGCAACTTGACACAAGGTTATGTTAAGGGAACCTCAATTAAGAAAATGTTTCCATAAGATTGGACTATAGGCAAGCCTATAAGGTGTTTTATTGAGTTATTGATGTGGAAGGACTCAACCCATTGTGATTGGTGCTATTCCTTGGCTGGTGGTCCTGGGTTCTATAAGGTTGAGCAAGCCATGAGGAGCAAGCCAGTTAGAAGCCCTCTTCCATGGCCTCTGCAACAGTTCCTGCCCTGTTTGAGTTCCTGTCCTGACTTCCTTCAATGATGAACAGTGATGTGGATGTATAAGCCAAATAAACCCTTTCTATCCCAGGTTGCTTTTGGTCATGATATTTCATCACAGCAATAGTAACTCTAACTAGGACAATGGCTAACTATCTAAATCTGCTCAATATTTTAAACCTTTTAATATTGTAGCACAGCACAAAGCTTTCTGATAAATAATAAAGAACTTGCCACTGCCCCTAGCAATGGTCTATATTCCTATAGCATCCAAAAAAAAAAAAAAAATAGACTAGTCAGTCTCCTGAACAAGATAAAGATGTTCAGGAAAAACTGCCTATCCTGGCAGGAGTCAAAGCAATACTGACTCTCAGAATCAGGGGCACACTAAGGCTGGGAGTAGCACAACATTCAGAGAAAAGGGTCCCTGGAGATTTGGTAATTAGTGCCCACCGTATCTTACTACAATATAAGTGCCTTCATGGAAGACAGCATTAGTTCACTTAGTAATGTTTCTGCAGTGTCTTCAATAGTGTCTGTCACATAATTGGTGATCACTAATGTTTGTTGAATGTCAATAGAAATGAATATTTTTAATGTTTTACTGCTTAATGTCTTCTACATCCAGGACAATAAATGTTCCCTGTATCTTCTAGTTGTTTTATAGTTGTATATCTTACAGGAACTTGCCAATGTCCCAGGAGTCTTATTTTCCCCTCCCCCATGGTAACTGTTTTGTTATGGCATACTATACATGCAACAAATGTACAGATATCAAATTTACTAGTCACATAATTGCTCAAGCACAGGAACCTTAAAACAAAGAAAAAAGACTTGAAGTTCTTGTCATACAGATCTTTCACTTATTTGGTTAGACTCACACCAAGATATTTTATATTGTTTGTGACAATTGTGAAGGGTGTCATTTCCCTAATTTCTTTCTCAGCCTGTTTATCCTTTGAGTATAGGAAGGCTACTGATTTGCTTGAGTTAATTTTGTATCCGGCCACTTTGCTGAAGGTGTTTATCAGTTGTAGCAGATCTCTGGTGGATTTTTTCGGGTCACTTAAGTAAACCATCATATCATCTGCAAATAGTGATATTTTGATTTCTTCCTTTCCATTTCGTATCCCTTTGACCTCCTTTTGTTGTCTAATTGCTCTAGCTAGAACTTCCAGTACTATATTGAATAGATAGGGAGAGAGGGGGCAGCCTTGCCTAGTCCCTAATTTTAGTGGGATTGCTTTGAGTTTCTCTCCATTTAGTTTGATGTTGGCTACTGGTTTACTGTATATTTGTTTTACTATGTTTAGGTATGCTCCTTGACAGAAGATGGAAAGATCTCCCATGCTCAAAGATTGGCAGGATTAATATAGTTAAAATGGCCATCCTGCCGAAAGCAATCTACAGATTCAATGCAATACCCTTCAAAATTCCAACTCAATTCTTCATAGACTTAGAAAGAGCAATTCTCAAATTCATATGAAATAACAAAAAACCCAAGATAGCAAAAACTATTCTCCACAATAAAAGGACTTCTGGGGGAATCATCCTCCCTGACCTCAAGCTGTACTACAGAGCAGTAGTGATAAAAACTGCATGGTATTGATACAGTGACAGGCAGGTAGATCAATGGAATAGAATTGAAGACCCAGAAATGAACCCACACTTATGGTCACTTGATCTTTGACAAAAGAGCTAAAACCATCCAGTGGGGAAAAAGACAGCATCTTCAACAAATGGTGCTAGTTCAACTGGCGGTCTACATGTAGAAGATTTCGAATAGATCCATTCCTATCTCCCTGTACAAAGCTCAAGTCCAAGTGGATCAAGGACCTTCACATAAAACCAGACACACTTAATCTAATAGAAGAGAAAGTGGGAAAAAGTCTCGAACACATGGGCACGTGGGAAAAGTTCCTGAACAGAACACCAATGTCTTGTGCTCTAAGATCAAGAATCAACAAATGGGACCTCATGAAAATACAAAGCCTCTGTAAGGCAAAGGACATTGTAAATAGGACAAAAGGGCAACCTACAGATTGGGAAAAGATCTTTACCAATCCTTCATCTGATAGAGGGCTAATAGCCAATGTATACAAAGAACTCAAGAAGCTAGACTCCAGAGATCCAAATAACCCTATCAAAAAATGGGGAACAGAGCTAAACAGAGAATTCTCAACTGAGGAAACTCGAATGGCTGAGAAGCACCTAAAGAAATGTTCAACATCCTTAGTCATCAGGGAAATGCAAATCAAAACAACCCTGAGATTTCACCTCACACCAGTCAGAATGGCTAAGATCAAAAACTCAGGTGACAGCAGATGTTGGGGAGGACATGGAGAAAGAGGAACACTCCTCCATTGCTGGTGGAAATGCAAGTTGATACAACCACTCTGGAGATCATTTTGGTGTACCCTCAGAAAAATGGACATAATACTACCTGAGGACCCAGCTATTCCACTCCTGGGCATATACCCAGAAGATGCTCCAACATGTAATAAAGACACATGGTCCACTATGTTCATAACATCCATATTTATAATAGCCAGAAGCTGGAAACAACCCAGATGTCCCTCCACAGAGGAATGGATACAGAAAATGTGGTACATTTACACAATGGAATACTACTTAGCTATTAAAAACAATGACTTCATGAAATTCGTAGACAAATGGATGGAACTTGAAAATATCATCCTGAGTGAGGTTATGCAGTCACAAAAGAATGAACATGGTATGTACTCACTGATAAGTGGTTATTAGCCCAAAATTTAGGAATATCTAAGAGTCACTTCACATCAACAGTAGAGCTAAGTGTGAGGTCCCAGATGGAGGAGTTGGAGAAGGGACTGAAGGAGCTGAGGGAGTTTGTTGATCCCAGGGAGGGAGCAACAGTGGCAACTGGCCTGACCTCTCGATACTTCCAGAGACTGAATCACCAACCAAAGAATACACGTGGAGGGACCCATGGTGCTGGTCACATATGCGGCAGAGGAGGGTCTTGTTATCCATCAGAGGGAGCAGAGGCCCTTGGGCCTGAGGGTATTAGATCCCTCAGTATAGGAGAATGCCAAGGAGGAATGATGGGAGTGAATGGGTGGGTGGGTGGGGGAATACCCTCATAGTGGCAAAGGAGAGGGAGGAATTGGGGAGGTTCCAAAGGAGAGATCTGGAAAGGGGGAAACATTTGAAATGTAAATAAAGTATGAAAAAAAAAAAAACAAAGAAAAGAAAATGGGCTCTGAAGTCCCCTGCTGAGTCAGAGAGCCAGGGAGTAAAAGCTGCCTACTTCCTTAGGCAGATATTAATGGAAGTGTGATTTAGTTTAAAGGTTTGGTTTATTTGCTTTCAAGATAGATTAACATATAGATTTTGCCTGAGTCGTGTGGGGAATTTTGCCTGTGGTTAAGAACTAGTACAGGGAAAACTATACTCACTGACTCCAAGCAGAAAGCAATGATAATTGCCTGCTATGAACAGATATTAATAAATGTAGCTCTGGGCAGAAAGCATAACAGATAGATGGTATAATATAGTCTTCAGAATACTCATATTCTTTGTTAGTGGACTTCACGGGAATTTTGGGCTAATATCCTGGTATGACACATTAGAAAAGGCCTAAGAATAGGATCATAAAGTATTTGTTTAGTTTACTTCATTTGTTTTGAATTGTTTTACTTATTAAAATGGGTGTGATTTTTGAGTTCTGTGGTTGTTTTATTGTTCCTCTGGGAGAGAGGTCAAATTAGTATAAACACCCTACACAAACTAATATAATCCATACAGATATCTTGATGATACTAAAATTTTATTTTGAGATTTATATATTGCAGAATGTACAGCTTTGTTGAGTTTCATTGTCAGACATGCTGAACTGACCTACTTGAACTCCTGATCTCATAGATTTTCAGCCGGATTCAGTCAGGACACAGACATGAGAGACTATACAATTGTTGGCATGGCCTTCTCAAGGCCAACCAACTCTTATTTTTCCTACCTGCCCCCTTCAAGATATCTCAACACCCATATTCAGCAGGAAGAAGTTATGAAGAGTCATCATCCCAGTTCCCTAGGCTTGGGGGCTGGAGGTGGTTATTGTAAAGTTGTCTTTCTGGGGAAATTTAGAAATGATCAGAATTTAACAGGGAGGACATAGCTAGAATTGATTGTAGCCATAACAATGACTCATATGTGTAGCCTAACAATTCCTCATTTGGTAAGAATCTTTATATTTGTTACTAAGTTGAAGTTATAATTTCTTACATTAGTACAGAATTTAAAATTAAGGTTTTCATTGGTATAAAGCTCTTCTATTAATATAAAAAAATTAAAAATACAAAGCTTAGACCCAGTCCTTTTATAACTGCCAGTACAAGCTGATCTGAGATGATTAAGCATATGAGCTAAGGGCCAAATAGCAAATTCATGGTTCTGAGTTAATTGTTAGGGTGTTTTTTGAGATATCTCAATTAGAAATTTCTAAGAGTAGTTAAGAGACAACAGTCCAGATTACTTGCATAGATAGTTGGTTTTCAAAAACATCAGAAATCCACAGAATGTGACATTTAATATTATTTATTCATTGTTGTTGAGACATATCTGCTCCTAACAGGTCCCCATTCATGGATTCAAAGAAGAAACTAAGCATCCCTACCTCTTGGTGAGGTTGGACATTGTGACAAGGTAGCCAATAGACAAAAAAAATGCCTATTTCTTCTACAGACCTATACTGTTCATGAGAGGACACAAGTTACAGGATAGTTGATGACTTAGTTTTGCTGAGACAGAATAAGCTAGTTCTTAATAATTCTTGTTTCACAAGGTCTGTCAGATGATCCTGGGTTAAGCAGTCACATTTGATGCTCC
The DNA here is from genome assembly GCA_019843965.1 of Rhynchomys soricoides. Taxonomy (NCBI): domain Eukaryota; kingdom Metazoa; phylum Chordata; class Mammalia; order Rodentia; family Muridae; genus Rhynchomys; species Rhynchomys soricoides. The sequence continues at coordinate 115,134 of JADRCH010007081.1, forward strand.
AACTTGCTGAGATACAGAGGGCTGTATAGGTAGACAGCTGTCTCTACAATTTGTCTCAGTTCTGGTAGCTGTGTTAGGCTTCCTATGTTTTCAGATAATCTTGTGTCTCTCTCAGAATTCTGGCAGGATTGAAGGCTGGTTGCGGTCTCAGAACCAACCCAAGCTGTTTAGCATTGAGAAAGATGGTACAGATTTGAGAGGATAGTTTTCAGAATGTATGCAAGCTAAACTAGGACATAACAGATATGGAATTAAATGCCTTTTTAAGTTATGATAGATAACAGAGTGTCCTATTTAATTGACAAAAATGATAGGCTGGATGTTAGGTGTATCTTATACTTTATGAATTATAAAATGGTAATCATTAAGCTCAATTCATATTTGAGAGAAAAGGGTTTTTTTTTTATTGCATAGAAAAGGTGAAATGTAGTGGAATTTCCCCCTAATAAATAAAGACAAGAAGCTAATCACTGGGCAAGGAGGAGGGACTTCTGGGTCAGGGAGAAAAAGAGAGAATGCAGGAGATAGAAACTGGCTTTTGGACTACAGGAGTGAAGCAGGCACAATGTAAGAAGCTGGAGGCTGTTAGGTCGATCCACTACCAGAAGATTTCTAAGTTAGAATACTTGGGGAAATTAGGATGTTAGATTCTGCACCCAGCGATTGTGTTACCTGTTGATTAAAAAAAAAAAAAAAAGGAATAATAAAAAAATAAAATATTTTTAATAATAATAATTTCTCCAATATAGTTAACCATTATTCTGACTTTCCTCACTATAGAGTATGGAAATGAACCAAAAATCTCACATTTTAGAACAACATAATTGAAATATTTTAAAATGTAAGGGCAGATAGTGAAACAATTAGAAAAATACAGTGTTTTATTTTTCTTTTTTCTTTCTTTTTTAGTTGCTAAGAAATATTTTATCTGGCTGAAGAAATGGCTCAGCGGTTAAGAGCACTGCTGCTCTTCCAGAGGTCCCGAGTTCAATTCCCAGCAACCACATGGCAGCTCACAAACATCTGTAATGGGATCTGGATCTGATGCCCTCTTCTGGTGTGTCTGGAGAGAGCAATAGTGTACTTACTCATATGCATTAAATAAGTAAATAAATAAATATAAAAATGTTTTTACAAATAAAAAGAAATACTTTATTCAGGACTTTCACAACAGGAAGCAAGGCCATTGAAGCAGGGAGAGATAGATTGAGCCTACCTGGAAAGACAATATCAAGTGGAAATTTATAGTCATGGAGTTTGGGAGGGAAAGATTGGGGTTGAAAAAAATCACTAAGAAGGGTATATTGAATGGAATGAAAGTCTTCTATTGTGATCAAATAGGGTTCATATTGAAGACAGGCAGAATGACCTAATGTCTGGCTTGAGATGATGTTAAGAATTTTGTGAATGATGGAAAGCAGATAAGAAATGATGGGGATTCCCTTTAGTTGACTTAATAGGTTTCTTGTTTAAATTGTATTTTGTAGACCTGCAAGTGTGGAGACCAAAGCCAAGAGTTCATATGGAAAAGACTCAAAGGAGCTTAACTAAAGTTACATCAGGAGAGACAGCATTCATCAGAATATTACAAGGAACACTTGATTGTGTGAGAGTGAAGAAAATGTACTTGTCTTTTATGCTTCCAAACAGCTCTCCATGTGATTTTGTAGCTGATCTGTGTCTAGGATCTATTAAAAACTTGCCTTAAAATGCTTTTCCAAGTCTCTGAAAATTTTGTGTACTTTCATTTATGTCATTGTACTCTAAGTCATTGTTTTGCAGATTGCTTGCCCAGATTACATATTGTGAGCATCTGGAGGACATGTACAACCATATATGAGCGCTGGGAGCTCTTGGATGGCTGAGGATGGGAGAACCTGGTCTATATAGAACATCCCTGGTCCAGGTCTACACAGCAAGACCCGACCCAAACATTAAATATAAACTGAAAACCATGATTGATTGATATTTCTGGCCAGTATCAACTCATTGTGGCAATCTTTAATATGAACTTCAAGTGCTAGCAATTATCTATTTCTTGAGATTAGGTCTCATATAACACACAATGAGACAAGGTTAAAATGGATGAAAATAGAGACAGTGAGGAGTAGAAGCAAACTGAGTTGGAGAAATCAGAGGAAATCTGTGAAGTTTATCAGACCCTTCCCATTGCCATCCCCTTGGATGTGGAGTTTGTGTGTAGAGGCAGCACTGGGAAAGGACCATTTGTCCATCTGGATGTCCATCCTGTGATGGAGCTCCCTGCATTGGGAAAGCCATCCTATCCCAGTGGTTCTCCAGCACCCCATGTGTCATAAATGAATGTAGGGTGTTTTTTCAAAAAATTTTCTTTGTTCTCTATGCATGTGTGTTATGATGTATATATGTGCATATGTGTGCACATTCAGTGTGAGCATGGGTGCACCTGAATGCCATATGGAGGTCAAAGGACAAAGTTGGATGTCAATCTTTGCCTTCCATGATGTTTTTGTTGTTCACCGTTATGGACATCTTACTAGCTGACTGTGAGCTTCTGGGATACTCCTGTCTCTGCCTCCCATCTCTCCTCCATGGGATTATGGATATAAGCAACTGTGCCCAACTTTACATAGGTAAAGTGTCCTCACACAGGTCCTCACTTACAAATCAAGCACTTTTACACACTGAGCCCTTTCCACAACCATAAACCTAGTTTTTGATGAAGAAAAAAAGGATGTCAAGATTTGGCTAGGTAGAAGCTTGTTCGTGACAGCCATCTACTCAAGTACTTGCACTCAAATAACATGGGTATGTCATTGCACCTGAGTATACTTGAAAACTATAATGAAGCTTTTATTTACTCACCTTTCCAAACATGTTCTGTATTTACATCTAGCGCCACCACTTAAAATTAATAAGTAAAAAATTTAGTCACAATTCCTCCATATAAAACTTTTATTAATGCCAGAAATGAAATAGTAAAGGTGAAATAAAATTGAAAAAATCAGTGTTATTGTAGGTACAGAGATGATATGAGGGGGAAACTAGGGAGATCATTAAGAAGAAGAATGCTTATGGGGCTTCTTCAGTTTGGACACTGAACTACAGGTCACAATGGTTCAGCTGATTCCAGTTCTATAGTGAAGCATCTACAGCTAGGTTTCTTTGTGCCTTTATAGGCAGGCTCTTTGTGCCTCAGATCTCCTTCTTCCCTAAGGAAAGCCTAACCTCACTGTTCCTGGGTTTGCAGCTTTCCCAACTTGCAGGCTGAAGGCCTCCGGTTCTCCATCCTGCACTGGGAATAAAATAGAAAGGAGCTACAGAAAACAGAGTGAAATTAATAATATTACTGTCCTATTAAATTGGTTTGTAAAGTTCCCAGTAAGGTGTCTATTGAACAGTGTACAGCCTAAGCCATGCACATTTGACTCAAAATGGCCTCTGCTACAATTCCTATAGGAAAGATAGGTCCTTGGTTAGAAACACAGCCCTTTCTTACATGTACACTGCTTTCACTAGACTTGGTTGTAACTTTCTCAGGAGCATTTGCTACTTCCAGCTCACAAATTCCTTGTATTTTGTTTCACTGTGCTCTTATGCAGCCATCCTTCAGCAGTTTTATCAAAGCAACCTAGAAACGAGATGACCTTGTAAAAGAGTGCTTACTTAGGGTACTCTTGTTTTTTTTTTTTTTTTAAATATATCTAAAAGTGGTGTATTACTTATGTACTAATCCTAAAAATACATTCTTAGAAATGTTTTGTAGGTAAGGTAAATTTGTATATTGAGTTGACATTCCATGCTGGCAACTTCAGCTAAAAGTTCTACCTTCATTCTTGTGTAGTTCTTGACCCTTGGGGTTATAATTTTTCTCAATTAGCTTTTTCCATATAATCAAGGATCCAAATACAAGTATCTCATACCTAAGGAAACTTGGCTCCTATCTGTAGGTATTGACAGTGTGTAGCCTTGGATTCCTGCCTAAGATTTATGTGATTCTTTGTCACTTACAGGGAGAAGAAGGAAAGTCCTCACAGGCTCTGGCCTGTATGTTGTAGCATGGGACTGGATATGATGTCCAAAGATAAAAAGGGTTTTGAAATCATTTAAAGTACTTGGCAATTTGCCCATTTTCCATATGAAAGAAAGAAAGAAAGGAAGAAATAAAGAAAGAAAAAAAGAAAGAAAGAAAGGAAGAAAGAAAGTAACCAGAACCTGCTGTTTTAAAAATCAAAGTTATTTCTTGTATGGCTTGAAAAAAGTTTTGTAATTTATTTTCATTTGAGGCAGTGTGAAATGCTGACACTCTGTGTATGACAAAGCCTACAACTTCCCTGGCTACACTGACTCTTGTAGAGCTTGCTGCCTATTTGACACATCTTCATGTATAAGACCCAATAGCCAGGTTGAAGTGGCAGGGGTGGACCTATTAATTTTCCCAGTTCAGTTATATCTTCTAACTGTAAGTGCTCTGAAATATCAGAAATGAAATACTCCTTTCCCTATTGAGACCTTTGGTTTATGTTCCTCAGCCTCCAGATTCATAAAGAAAACATTTTTATCTTAGGAGTTAGTCATTTCTCAAGTATAGGAGAAAAACAGTCAGGAAACATGAGAGTAGAACTCTTGTTAGATTTTTTTCAGGTCATTTCTATTATTTCACTTAAAAACTTGAGTCCTTCACAGGAAAACCAGTGACAATGTATGTCTTCCCTGATGTGCTAAAATTCCTCTGCCAGTATCAATCAGCTCACAAAGTCAAGAAAAATGTTGATTACATAGGAGATTATGTGGTCAAGAATGAATTTCAAACTTGCTACCAGGAGGTACTATAATATCATACAGAGGACCTCACTGGAAATAATTCCCTATCAAATATCAAAAGCATTTATGCAGATCACCATGAAAAGGTGAGGTGATGGCTTATCTTCTGTCTGAAGGTATTTCCTACAGGTCATTAAGACTAACTCAATTGTTGGATTTCATTTGACTTCTCAGAGGAAATATAAGACAGAAGAATAAGTCTGCAACTGAAAGTCTGGACAGCTCTAAGCCTGATACTGTGTTTCATTCTGTGAGTGATCCTGGGCAATATGTTTACTCTTCTTCTTCTCAGTTTTCTTTTCTTCAAAGTGAGAACAATATTCTCTGCATGTCTTGCTTCTGAAGTCTTTTGGAAGATATGAGATGATACATGCAAAAGCATCCTGGATGAAGGGCAACAGCAACAGAATAGCAAACTGAAGACATGCCTTAATTGCTACTAGTGTGATCTGATATGCTCATCATAGAATCTTTACTAAGGAGTTACACTTCAACTTTTCCCATTCCCTAATATCTAGAGAGATCCATTACCCATCACTGGAATTGTATTGCATTGGGAACAGAAATGATTGGCTCAATGAAATCTTTGGTGTAAAGATATAGAAGCAACTGCCACCATTGCTAGACTTGATCTCTTTGACTATGTCTTCAGGGATTGTGGCAAGACCATCTCCATATCCTCTTTGCTAGGATAATTTACTATTATGAGCAAGGTATAGAGGATAGAACATAATTTCAGATACTGAAGGCAAATGATGTCAACCTGTTGGTATCAATTACTGATTGCAAATTTTTCTCCAAATACTTTACTTGACAAAACATTAACCGAGTATTTGGAAAAACATTTTTTGTAATCTTTGCTTTTGTTCCTACACTGCCTGAATAAATGGAATTTAAAAAAAAAAATTTCCATCTGTGACTCTAGCATTCTCTTTCTCCTTCTCTCTGACTGTGGAATCAATGGCAAGCATCTCTGATGCTGAAAAAAAAAAAAAACCTCTGCCATATACTCTGCCATATACTCTGCCATATTGGGGACTAGACTTCCTGACCTCAACATATAAGGTGTTTTCTAAAGGTTTTTGCCAAGACACCCCAAACCACACATTTACTGTTGGTTTTGCCCTATACTGACCACTGGTGTATTTTTAATGAAAAACTTGCAAATGTATTCCCAAGCTTCCCTGTTGCACACTTTGCCCAAGCCCACACCTCTCACACTTTGGATTGCCTCTCATCGGTCCATTCCTGCTTGGTGCTCTGGAGAGCTTGTGTCTTCTGCTCATCCACTTGGACATAGTCTACTCTCTGCTCTTCCGAAAGAAGTTTCTGAAAGGGAAGAAGAAAAAAGGTTTTATTTCATCTTAATTTAAACGTTCTTTGATAGGTTATATTTGCTTTCTCTTCTTCCTATAGAAACTTGATACTATATGTGTATGTGGTTTTTTCTTAAGCATCTCTTTAGTTATTTGATTTGCTTAGATCAATAGGATGCAAATGGAAGTGATATGTACTGACACTAAGAAGAAGCATCCTGGAATTCAGTCCTCTCTTTTTTCCTCTACCAAGATCTCTGGGTTAAAGACTATCTGTAACACAAAGGTCCTGGCCTGCAATACTCTTTCTTAGTATAGATAGCTAAATGTTCCTTTGTGACTGTAAGCACCAAAGATTTTCTGCTTTGAGTGGAAAGCTTACTCAAACTGACAAATATTCCTTTTGAACTTGTTGCTCTAACTTGTCTCACTGACTTTTCTTCAATGTTAAAGCAATGTTTAGGGATGTAAAAGATACACAGATGGAATCATTGCATACACTCTGTTCAATTAGTTGCTTTTTATACACTAAACAATACATTCTTAGTGTGGATCATGACCATTCCTTGCTCACATACTATCATCCATTTTATGACTGTCAAGTGAGTGCTATCAGTTAATAGCTAATATCACGTACTGATCACTTAGTCCTTACAGTCCTTGAAGTAGGTGGTATTATTCCTGATCCCTACTGTACAGAGGAGAATACTACTCAATGGAGTTGAAACTACATTCAAGAACCTCCACTGAGATCCACTTCAACTTAAAGCTCCTTTCATCATTCCTTAACAACCAGATAGACTAAACTGTTAATTTTTCCCTAAACTGGTCCTTCCTCTGCTTCAAGAACCCTGTGTGTGCCCCACCCTCATCTCTGCCTAAGGATTCTTTTCTATACATTTTAGGGCCCCAAATTTCAAAAGTATGACTATTACATGTATCTATACACAGGTACACAAAAGGAAATATGCTGTGACTTCATTCTAAAGCAGATATGTATGGTTTGATCATTAGAAAAATCTAAGCAGAAGTAGAATCACCTGGGAATTGTTCCTACCTGCTGCACAGGGGCTGGTGATGTTGAATTAAAGTCCAGAGCCAAATAATCCAAGCTGAATTTCTTTGTCCAAGTAAGAGCACTGCTGCTCAGGGAATTGACTGTTCTGTATTCCTCCTAGGAACCAACATCACAAGATTGAGATAAATAACGAATAGCTAGGTTGCATTTGGGAAAGAATGCTAGTCTTGGCTTCATCCAAGCAGCTGACAACAGATCATAAGAGGGTGATCTGAAGCCTGCACATTTGAGTAAAAATTTACATTTCAAACACAGTACAGCAAGTTAGATGCACCTGTTGCCAATGAGGGTTCTGGGGATCTGAATTCAGATCCTCTTGGTTATGCAGCATGAACTTCTAATCCGTTAATGTTCTTAATTAACATAATAGATATTGATGGCTGATTATATTAATAACTCATTTTTCTGGGTATTGGTAATAATACATTTTTAAAAGGTTTTTCTTTCTAACAGCTTTATTTTCTCCCATCTGTTTTGGCCCCTATCTTTCATGTCATAGCCTTCTCAAAATGTCACATGAAATTACTGTTGTCACTCATATTTAAAAATGAAGGGTCGGCCAGGCAGTGGTGGCGCACGCCTTTAATCCCAGCACTTGGGAGGCAGAGGCAAGTGGATTTCTGAGTTCGAGGCCAGCCTGGTCTACAGAATGAGTTCCAGGATAGCCAGGGCTATACAGAGAAACCCTGTCTCGAAAAACCAAAAAAAAAAAAAAAAAAAAAACAAATAAAAATGAAGAGTCAAAACTGAGGCTGGTGGTATACATCCTTAATCCCAGTACTAGGGAGGCAGAAGTAGATGATCTCTGTGAATTTGAGGCCAGCCTATTATGTAGTGAGTTCCAGGACAGTCAGGACTATCTGTTGAGATCCTGTCTCAAACAAATGAACAAAACCAAAATAACAACAAAAACTAAACTAATCAAACAACCAAACAGCCACAAAAGCAAATGGTCAGAAAACTATCATATGGGTCTGGAGAGATGGCTTAATGGCTAAAAGCACACCACTGCTCTTCCAGAGAGAAAGGCCAAGTTATGAATCTTATGCCTCTGGCTTCCTGGAAGACCTACAATCATGAGCACATACATCTCTTCCCGCCAGACATATATGTGAGCGCGTGCGCGCGCGCGCACACACACACACACACACACACACACACACACAAAGAGAGAGAGAAAGAGAGAGAGAGAGAGAGAGAGAGAGAGAGAGAGAAAACAAAGACACAGAAACACACACTTTAAATCTTTTTTTAAAAAGGGCTAACAAAACTTTGCTGAAGGGGTATCTTGCTGGCTTGTTTTCATGGGTAGTACCTAATATTAGGACCTAGGACCTCTTGGGCTGCTGAAATAGCCCAGAGAACTATCATCTTCCAACTTCTAAAGCCAGATGTAAAGGTTCAGTTGTTAGATAGACCTGGAAAAGAGGGGGCAGAGAAAGGGCTGGGAACTATTATTCTCACCCATTTGCTCACCTTATTGTTAGTATTGCGTCGTAAGACAGAAAGGGGAAAGACAGATAAAAAAGATTAATAGAGAAGTGAGTATGATCAAAATATATTATATACATACGCAGAAATGCCATAATGAAACTCCTTTGTACAATAAATACCTTAATATAGTTTTTCTCAATGTAATTTTTAAAAATTAATTTGCTTCCTCCTACACTGTAGCTTGAATGGATGAACTGGCATGGTAGGTGGCTCATATTCCAGAGGTTTCCTCCTGCCTCTGCCTTCTGAGTGCTGGAATTCGAGGCATGCATCACCACTGCCCAGCTTTGTGTGTGCTTTTTTTAAAGAGGGAGAAAGAACATAAATTTGGGTAGGTAAAGAGATGAGGAGGATCTGAGAGGAGCTGGAGGAGGAGAAAATATGATAAAAATTATTGCATGACAAAAAAAACCCTAAATAAAAAATAAAAAATATTTTCTTCAAACTGAAAAATGTAAGTATTGGACAGGAAGATAGCTCAGCAACTGCTTGCCTTTCAAGCAGGAGTACCTGAGTATAATCCACAGAACCCACATAAATAAAAGCCAGGCATGGTGATATGAATTTATAATCCCAGTACTGGAGAAATGGAGACACATAAAAGCCTGGAGCACCCCTCCCAGCCCGCTGAGCTATCTCTCCAGCCCCTTAAGTTTTCTTAAGTGCACTGCTGCACAAATGAACATATACATGCACACATTAATACACAAATACACATGTACAAAGTATTGTGTGGCTGATGGTTTAATAGTTGGATGGATACAGTGCTTGCCTAGCACATATGAAGCCCTGTGCTCAATTCTCCAGTACCATGGTGGCATGATGGCACATATCTGTAATCCCAGCACTTAGGAGTAGGGGCAAAAGGATTAGAAGTTCAGGGTCAACTTGGGCTACATACAGAGTTAAGGTCAGTCTGAGTTATAGGAGTCTCCAAAAAAGGTATTATAATACTATAATAAAAATTAATGTGAGTTTTAACACTATAGTATTCTACTCCCACCACAAGTTGTCCTCTGTCCAATACATGTGCACTATAGCTTGTGCACACCAATGCTTGTGCATGCACACACACAAATAGATACAATCAAAACAGGAAAGAAGGCTTACAAATTATTTACATTACAAGGCTCAAAAACTGATATATAGAAATAGCATTAAAATTATTTCACAAATATTTAAAGGATATATAAAACATTTGTATAGCAATAAGAGAAAACCTGTATTTCAAGTCCTGGTCTCACTTTTTAAAAAACTGGATATTTTATTTATTTACATTTCAAATGTTATCCCCTTTCCCAGTTTCCCCTCCACAAAAGCCCATCCCATCCCCCCTCCCCTTGATTCTACGATGGTCACACATCTGCTCACCCTCTGACTCCCGCCTCACCTCCCTAGCATTCTCCTACACTGGGGCATCAATCCTTCACAAGACCAAGGGCCTCTTCTTCCCTTGATGCTCAATAAGGCTATCCTCTGCTACATATCTAGATGGAGCCATGGGTACCCCCCATGTGCACTCTTTGGTTGGTGGTTTAGCCCCTGGGATCTCAGGAGATCTGGTTGGTTGATATTGTTATTCTTCCTATGGAGTTGCAAACCTTTTAAGTTCCTTTAGTCCTTCCCCTAACTTCTCCATTGGGATCCCCACACTCAGTCCGATGGTTGGCTGCAAGCATCTACATATGTATCAGTAAGGCTCTGACAGAGCCTCTCAGGAGACATCCATATCAGGATCCTGTCAGCAAGCACTTCTTGGCATCATCAATAGTGTTTGGGTTTGGTGGCTGCATATGGGATGGATCCCCAGGTGAAGTAGTCTCTGAATGGCCTTTCCTTCAGTCACTGCTACACTATTTGTCCCCATATTTCCTTTAGAAAGGAGAAATTCTGGGTTAAAATTTTGAGAAGGGTGGTTGGGCCCATTCCTCAACAGGGGCCTGCCTACCCTCTGGATACGGTTCTCCCTCCCTGTTGTTGGGTATTTCAGCTAATGTCAACCCTGTTGGGTCCTGGCAGTCTCTTGCTTTCCTAGCATCTGGGACTTTCTGTTGGCTACCCCAAAAACCCTATCACTCCTGTCTCCTCCCATACCTGCTCCTGCACCCTTCTCCCCTCCCCTTCTATCTTTCACCAAGTCCCTCCCACCCTCTGACTCCCGTGAGTATTTTGTTCCCCTTTCTAAGTAGGAATGAAGCATCTACACCTTCTTCTTGAGCTTCATTTGATCTGTGAGTTGTATCTTGAATATTCCAAGCTTTTTGCCTAATATCCATTTATCACTGAGTATATACCATATGTGTTCTTTTGTGACTGGATTACATCACTCAGGATGATATTTTCAAGTTCCATCCACTTGCCTGCAAATTTCATGAAGTCATGGTTTTTAATAGCTGAGTAGTAATCCATTGTGTAAATGTACCACATTTTCTGTACCCATTCCTCTGTTGAGGGACATCTGGGTTGTTTCCAGTTTCTGGCTTTATAAATATGGCTGCTATGGACATAGTAGCGCATGTGCCCTTGTTATATGTTGGAGCATCTTCTGGGTATATGCTCAGGAGTGGTATAGCTGGATCTTCAGGTAGTACTATGTCCCATTTTCTGAGGAACTGACAGACTGATTTCCAGAGTGGTTGTATCAGCTTGCAACCCCACCAGCAATGGAGAAGTGTTCCTCTTTATCCACATCCTCGCCAGCATCTGCTGTCACCTGAGTTTTTGATCTTAGCCATTCTGAGTGGTGTGAGGTGGAATCTCAGGGTTGTTTTGATTTGCATTTCCCTGATGACTAAGGATATTGAGCATTTCTTTAGGTGCCTCTCGGCCCTTCGAGTTTCATCAGTTGAGAATTCTCTGTTTAGCTCTGTTCCCCATTTTTTGATAGGGTTATTTGGATCTCTGGAGTCTAGCTTCTTGAGTTCTTTGTATACATTGGCTATTAGCCCTCTATCAGATGTAGGATTGGTAAAGATCTTTTCCCAATCTGTAGGTTGCCGTTTTGTCCTATTGACAGTGTTCTTCGACTTACAGAAGCTTTGCAAACTTAATGAGGTCCCATTTGTCGATTGTTGGTCTTAGAGCACAAGCCATTGCTGTTCAGGAACTTTTCCCCTGTGCCCATATGTTCGAGACTTTTCCCCACTTTCTCTTCTATTAGATTCAGTGTGTCTGGTTTTATGTGGAGGTCCTTGATCCACTTGGACTTGAGCTTTGTACAGGGAGATAGGAATGGATCAATTTACATTCTTCTACATGTAGACCACCTGTTGAACCAGCACTATTTGTTGAAAATGCTGTCTTTTATCCACTGAATGGTTTTAGCTCCTTTGTCAAAGATCAAGTGACCGTAAGTGTGTGGGTTCATTTCTGGGTCTTCAATTCTATTCCACTGATCTACTTGCCTGTCACTGTACCAAACCATGCAGTTTTTATCACTACTGCTCTGTAGTACAGCTTGAGGTCAGGGGGACTGATTCCCCCAGAAGTCCTTTTATTGTTGAGAATAGTTTTTGCTATCCTGGGTTTTTGTTATTCCATATGAATTTGAGAATTGCTCTTTCTAAGTCTATGAAGAATTGAGTTGGAATTTTGTTGGGGATTGCATTGAATCTGTAGATTGCTTTTGGCAGGATGGCCATTTTTACTATATTAATCCTGCCAATCCATGAGCATAAGAGATCTTTCCATCTTCTGAGATATTTGATTTCTTTCTTCAGAGACCTGAAGTTCTTGTCATACAGATCTTTCATTTGCTTGGTTAAAGTCACACCAAGATATTTTACATTGTTTGTGACTATTGTAAGGATGTCATTTCCTTAATTTCTTTCTCACCCCATTTGTTCTTTGAGTATAGGAAGGCTACTGATTTGTTTGAGTTAATTTTATATCCGGCCACTTTGCTGAAGTTGTTTATCAGGTTTATGAGTTCTCTGGTTGAATTTTTGGGGTCACTTAAGTATACAATCATATCATCTGCAAATAGTGATATTTTGATTTTTTCCTTTTCAATTTGTATCCCTTTGGCCTCTTTTTGTTGTCTAATTGCTCTGGCTAGAACTTCCAGTACTATATTGAGTAGATAGGGAGAGAGTAGACAGCCTTGTCTAGTCTCTGATTTTATTGGGATTGTTTCAAGTTTCTCTTCATTTAGTTCTATATTGGCTACTTGTTTGCTGTATATTGCTTTTACTATGTTTAGATATGGGCCTTGAATTCCTAATCTTTACAAGACTTTTAACATGAAGGGGTGTTGTATTTTGTCAATTGCTTTTTCAGCATGTAATGAGATGATCATGTGGGTTTTTTTTCCTTTGAGTTTGTTTATATAGTGGATTACATTGATGGATTTCTGGGTATTGAACCATCCCTGTATCCCTGGGATGAAGCGTACTTGATAGTGGTGAATGATCATTGTGATGTGTTCTTGGATTCAGCTTGCAAGAATTATTGAATATTTTTGCATCGATATTCGTAAGGGAAATTGGTCTGAAGTTCTGTTTCTTTGTTGGGTCTTTGTGTTTTAGGGATCAGAGTAACTGTGGCTTCATAGAGCAAATTAAGTAGTGTTCCTTCTGTTTCTATTTTGTGGAATAGTTTGAAGAGTATTGGTATTAGGTCTTCTTTGAAGGTCTGATAGGATTCTGCACTAAACCCCATCTAGTGCTGAGCTTTCTTTGGTTGGGAGACTTTTTATTTTTTTCTGAGACAGGGTTTCTCTGTGTAGCCCTGGCTGTCCCGGAACTCACTCTGTAGCCCAGGCTGGCCTCGAACTCAGAAATCCACCTGCCTCTGCTTCCCAAGTGCTGGGATTAAAGGCATGCGCCACCACTGCCTGGCGATCGGGAGACTTTTAATGGCTGTTTCTATTTCTTTAGCAGTTATGGGACTGTTTAGATGGTTTATCTGATCCTGATTTATTTTTGGTACCTGGTATCTGTCTAGAAACTTGTCCATTTCCTCCAGATTTTCCAGTTTTGTTGAGTATAGGCTTTTGAAGTAGGATCTGATAATTTTTTTAATTTCCTCAAAATCTGTTGTTATATATCCCTTTTCATTTCTAATTCTGTTAATTTGCATACTGTCTCTGTGCCCTCTGGTTAGTCTGGCTAAGGGTTTATCTATCTTGTTGATTTTCTCAAAGAACCAGCTCCTGGTTTTGTCGATTCTGTATATATTTCTCTTTGTTTTTACTTGGTTGATTTCAGTCCTGAGTTTGATTATTTTCTGCTGTCTACTCCTCTTGGGTGTATTTGCTTCTATTTGTCCTAGAGCTTTCAGATGTGCTGTTAAGCTGCTACTGTATGCTTTCTCACTCAGAGCTATGAATTTTCCTCTTAGCACTGCTTTCATTGTGTCCCATAAGTTTGCATATGTTGTGCCTTCATTTTCATTAAATTCTAAAAAGTCTTTAATTTCTTTTTTTATTTCTTCTCTGACCAAGTTATCACTAAGTAGAAATATGGAACGATTCACGAATTTGCATGTCATCCTTGAGCAGGGACCATGCTAATCTTCTCTGTATCATTCCAATTTTAATATATGTGGTGCTGAAGTGAGTACCTGGCCTCATGTTTTTAAAAAAACTGATTTTATTTATGTATATGAAATTTTTGTCTCCATGCATATGTGGGCATCACTTGTATGCCTGATCTTAGCAGAGGACAAAAGAAGGCATCATATCCTGTGGAATTGGAGTTTCAAATGGCTGTGAGCCACAATATGGGAGATGGCAATCAAACCTGGCAGGTTACCTTAACTGCTGACATGCCTCACTTTTAGTATTAGATCAGAACTTCTCTTCAGTGAAGAAAAACCACATATAATTATGGAAAAATCAATATAAATTATCTTATTTCTGACTATCATATTGGGGCATTGTATGGCACAAAGTAAAGAATATAAATGAGTTATTTCAGAATGTATTATTACCTGGAGTCAAACACAGCTGAATGATGTAAGACACCTGTTCACTTTTTTCACATAATACTTCACTCACATCTACCATCAACCAGTGTTGCCTATTCCTTAACTTCTGTTTCATACGGTTCAGTAATCCACAATCATTGATCACCTATGCACACTTACACAAGCAATCAGTATTTAACTGTGTTGTTTTATTGTCTCAAATATCCGAAGCAAACTGTTGGTGCCTGAAATAACTTTGCACTTGCTTCCATAATGTTTTAAGTTAACTTCCCTTTTCTGCTCTCCAGAAGCAGAGCACAGCTGTTCAGAATCTTTTATAGGAATGTTTTCTTCTAAAAGTTTCCCATGGGTCATTACTAAGTGTAAAAAATATTGGGAAGAACACAACAGATTTATAGATGAGTCACTTCCCACCTGCAAATGGTTAAGTGCATTATAATATAATTTTTTTTAATAAGACAAATGAAGCATTCAGCTGTTGCTTTCCTAGAGGTAATTCATTTTAGACTTTTATTTTTCTATATTTTAATATATTCTTTGAAAATTTCATAATGCATACAGTGTGTTTTAATTGACTTGTATCCTCATGCATATGAGAATAAGATTATATTTTCAAGAGCATATTGCCAGTGTCTTGAACATCATCCTGCTAAGTTCTCTTTTAAAAACCTAATGTTCATAATGAAGTTCTTTCTGGAACTCCCTGTTACTGTGTTGTGAATAGACAATAGTTCTGGCTAAAGGGCTCCCTAATTGAACTAATATTAGCACTTTTGAACTGTGAATGTCTTTTCAAAGCACAAAGATATTACATCTCTACCCACTCAAAATACAGAAAGACCCTAAAACATTAATGTCCAGAAAGTTCAGAGGTAAATATTTTTATAAAATAAAGCCTTGAATAAATGTATTTTCACAGCTTAGAATTTGGACATTTAGAGAATTAATTACAAACCCAGTGGAATCAAACAGAACATCACAGTTTTTGAACAAAGAATTGGCTATCATTTCTATTTTCCATAACATAACTTTAGTCCTGGGTTCTCCTGAAATATTGTGGACTTAAACTGGTAAAAGGATCTGAATACCATAAGAAGAAAACCAACTTCAAGGTTGCTGAGGAGTGGCTCAGTAGATAAAGTGCTTTGCACTCAAATATTAGTGTCTGAATTCAGATCTCCAGAACCCACATAAAAGCTAGGCATGATTACATACATCTGTAATTCAGGTACTTGCTGGAGAGAAGAAGATAGATGGATCCCTGAAAGTCTTGAGCCAGGCAGCCTAGCAAATCCTAAAATTAACTAAGAGAGAGAGAGAGAGAGAGAGAGAGAGAGAGAGAGAGAGAGAGAGAATATCAAGATAGTGGAACACTCCTGATGTCAACCCTTGACCTTCACATACATGTGCACACACATGTGAACATGCACCGATATGTACACATACATACTTATAATACATACATGCACACATGATGTACATGTATACACTTAAAATGCACATCAAAAAAAGAAAAGGAAAGGAGGAAATTAGCTTCAAATTGATTTTCTCCCAATCTAAAAAAAAATGGTGACCTGGTTTTATAATCAGCCATGTTTTATGACTGCACACAGACTTTTGAGGAATGTGCATTCATCATAATGAACTCTCAAGATTTGGAGAAGAAAAAGAACACACACACACACACACACACTAACACACAAATAAAACCCACAAGGTTACCATTTGAATGTAACTTTCTTCTTCTTCTTCTTCTTCTTCTTCTTCTTCTTCTTCTTCTTCTT
>JADRCH010007081.1:131546-204328 GCA_019843965.1 Rhynchomys soricoides
TTCTTCTTCTTCTTCTTCTTCTTCTTCTTCTTCTTCTTCTTCTTCTTCTTCTTCTTCAGAAGGAGTGGCAAAAAATCTTGCAGAATTAATACTATTTCTTTGTGGAGAGAGAAAGCTGGTTTGATTGCTAAGAACAAAGAATACAGATGAGGTCAATGTGATGTCTTACAGCTGCTTTGAAATATAGCCAGGAACAGACATAGCCCTGTGGGGTTTGAGCCCTCTGCTTCCATACACAGCTTCCTTTTGGTCCAAGCAATTCTTGAGGAAGACACTTCCCAGCAGCCCTGTCCCACACTGGAGCAAATGCTTCCTAATTGCTTTTCCCTAAGCCTTCCATGTAACACAGCCAAATGCATTTATTTAGCAAACAACAACAAATTAACAAAAATGCCCCAAAGTAATAAAGGTAACTGTCAGAATAAAAAAAAAAAATGCTCCAAAGCAAAATCTAATCAACCAACCAAACAACAAAAGTCCCTCCCCACTTCCTAGGGGTCTTTTTGTTTTCAAACTAGACAGGAGAAATAAGAAAGTGTACTCAATCATCTGACAAGACAAGAAGAGACAATATATTAATTTCCCTCTTCCTCCCAAGAGAGAAGAACAGTCTAAGTGTTTATGCAGTTTGGCTTGGAAACAAAGCCAGAATTCTATAAAAAGTTAGCATGTCCACATGAGTAGGGTGGTATATGCTTTTACCTTTATTTAATCCCAGAATTTGGTACAAAGAGACAGGGAGTTTTCTGTGAGTTCAAGGCCTTCCTGGTCTACATAGTGAGCTCCAGGACAACCAGTCCCTATCTCAGAAAAGGTTCCATGTCCTGTGGCATTTATTGTGTGCCAGGAAACTCCTGGGATAGCCTGAGATTGAGAAAATGCAGCTTCTAGAAGGTAAGATGAGCAGGCACAGATGTGTTAAGGTTTGTCTTTCCAGTTTATAAACAATCCCACATTCTCTGAAAACTCTTTTCTCAATATGATTCATTAAGTTAAGCTTCTGGAATGGTAGTTAGTAGTGCTGTCTGTGCCATGGGTGATTCCAATCTGACAGAATTCCATAATTTTGTTGATGCTGGAATTGAAACATGTAAACAAGCTTGGATATGTGATAATCTTTGTTGTCAACATGACTACATCTGGAATCAACTAAAACAGAAGCAGTTGGGCACACCTGTGAGACATTTTCTTTATTGGATCATTGAGGTGGGAAGACCCACCCTAAATCTGGACAACACTTTCTGACAACAGCTCACATAAAAAGATGTGGAAGATGAAAGCTTGTGCTTTTTGCTTGCTTGCCTTCCCTCTCACTGACAAATTCATCTATCTTATTCCTGAGGCATTCCTTCACTGGCATTAGAACCTACTTTCATGGGATTCCAATGTAGACCAAAGATCAACATCCCTCTGGGAATTCCCTGAGACTCCAGTACCAGATTGGGACTGTTGAGACATCCAGTATCATAGACTGACTACTGTATTATTGGTCTTCCCACTGGGAGACAGCCATTGTTGAACTAACTCAGACCATAGCCTGTAGCCATTTTAACAAACCCCCATTTAATATATATATTCATTCTGTCAATTCTGTTTCTTTAGAGAACCCTGACTAATACAGAGCAAGATCATGCAACAAAGAAAAGAGTTCTGCAGAGAACAGGTACAGCAGGAAGGGAGAGAAGTTCCTAACACTGATCTATTTCTGGGCTTCAAAATCCAGAGAGACTCATCCACACACCTTCCTTTGTGGTGTAGAAACTACTTGTGGTTCTTGATAACAAGACCAAATCCTCCCTTGTCTCTCTTAAGCAAGATGAAATGAGCTTCAACCACAAGAGACCTAAGGTCTGAGGCTTACCAAGGCACAGTGTGAGTCCTGGTTACAGATGTGTGTTCTCGGATGGTAGAAAGGTTTCTCAGGTCCAAGGGAGATGGCTGTGCTAAAAAGCAAACAAACAAATAAACAAAAAAACAAAACAAAAAACAGTGCACAGTATTCCAAATGGATAGCACTCAGGAACCTTAAGCAGAGATCTAAAGATTTTAAAAGCTTTCACAATCCACTTGCTTTACATGTCAAATTCAAATGTACTAACAGGAATTACTGGTGATGAGTGAGAATTTCAAAATTCTACTTTTGCCTGATTCCCTGGGGATAGGAACAACTATTGAACAAGCGTCCTTATGACACACTAGAAGAAAAAAAAACAATGAAACCATACATTTAGTCAATATACAGTTATTGGAGTCTCAGTCTATCAGTCATGAATCAAGTGTTGGAAACACAATGTTAACCAAATATGCAGAAATTTGTAGCCTTGGGGAGATCAATGTATTCCAGATACTCTACATGTTTGAGAGGCAGAGATGATCACCAAGTTCTAGTCTCCATGTCTCCACCTACTGGTCCTCCCACCTAAAATATTCTCCCTTATGTTGTTGCTGAGTTACTTATCTTCACATCTCAGTTCAATGTCTCCTGCTTTGGGTGGCCTCTGGCTTTCAGACTGTCAGATCTCTCATCACAGGCCTCATGCTTTTGTTTGCTTACCATCCATGTACTCCTCCAGGGTTTATGATGAAACAATACCTGTGATTATTTGACCAAAGTCTAGACTATGATCCCAAATGGCAGGGTTTCCTTTTGGCTTGCTGAAGACAGCAGCCTCTGTACTTGTCTTAGTAACCTATTTGGCTTCTTTGATATCTATTTCCTCCACTAAACTACATAAGCAGAAAGACATACTGACAGAGACCTTCCTGCTGTCCAGTTGTTTTCTCAGGTATCATGGGCCTAGGCAACTGTCTGGGCTGGGGAGAGAGAAACACATGAATGAAGTCCCTAGGGCTCTCTGAGTAGCATGACACCAGTCATCTGTCTTCAGGCTTCACCACCTGTTCTTTTCTAGATGAACTCCAAAATTCATCCCACATGTCACCTGTTCTTACTGACCACCCTTTCACCTAACCTACCAAGTCTTTATCCCTAAGTCCATTCTTTGTTTAAGATGGTCTGATGTTGTTTCTGACTAGAATAGCTAGTTATTTCCTCTGTACTCCACAAGACAGAGTCTGTTATATTTAGTACTGACTTTGCAATGCTTGTTTCTTCCAGATAGCTTTGATATATGATCCTCTTCCTCAGACCAAAGACCCTCCTCAATTTTCATTCCTGCATACTATCCAGTGCCTAACACACCACTGCATGCATTGGCTAACACTCTACACATGTGGTTGACTTACAACCAAAAAGGAGTAGCTGGTATTGACTAGACATAAGTAAGTTCTCAGTTAGCAGCTTTGGGCATGGCCACCAGAATGGAGCAGGTTTTTGTTGTTGTTGTTGTTTTTGTTTTTTGTTTTTTTGTTTGTTTTTTGGGGGGTTTTGTTGTTGTTGTTGTTTTTAGAGCAATGAGAGGCAGAAGCAGACCATATGGTGTGTCAAGGATCATAGCCATTGCACCAAATGTTTCCTTGTAATCATGTAGCCTATTGGGCAAGTGAATGAAGGTAAGTAAGAATGAAGTTAATAATTCACTTTGAGGGACAGATGGCTCAATGGTTAAGAGCACTGGCTGCTCTTTCAGAGGATCTGATTCTGTGCCCAGAACCTACATGGCAACTCAGTCATCTGTAACTCCAGTTCCAGAGAATTTGATGAACCTGTTTGGCTTCCATGGACACTGAATGCTTGTGGTACACAGACATAAATGCAAGCAATATATCCACATACATAAAAGAATCTCAAATAAATTTAAAAGAATTCCCTTTGATCTATCATTTCCCTTTCTCGTTTTCTACCAGAAGGGCTGTCTGAGAGTAGTAACACAGGGGCAAAAAGATGTCCTGTGTGCACAGGAGTCATATGGCTCATAGTTGAGTTTCACCCCCACACACACTACTCTGACTCTGCTGAATGGTAAAAAATTATAAATTGTACTTGAGTACTAAGGACATTGGACTGAGCTCGGGGGTCCCGGATGGAGGAGTTGGAGAAGGGACTGAAGGAGCTGAGGGGGTTTGCAGCCCCATGGAGGGAGCAACAGTGTCAACTGGCCAGACCCCCCGGTGCTCCAGAAGACTGGACCACCAACCAAAGAATACACATGGAAGGACCCATGGTGCTGGCCACATATGTGGCAGAGGAGGGTCTTGTTAGCCATCAGTAGGAGGAGAGGCACTTGGGCTTGAGGGTGTTAGATCTCCCAGTATAGGAGAATGCCAAGGAAGGAAGATGAGAGTGGGTGGGTGGGTGAGCACCCTCATAGAGGCAGGGGGAGGGGGAGGGGGAGGGGATGGGGGGTTTCCGAAGGGGAGACCTGGAAAGAGGAAAATGTTTAAAATGTAAATAAAGAAAATATCCAATAAAAAAATGGACATTAAGGAATTATCAAAGACCATTGTTGGCTGCCTTCCAGAAGGCCAGTACTATATATTCTAGTGTTTTAAAATGAGATGTCTGGTGGCTTCCATTACGATTCTTACCACTTACTCCTGGGACTTCATTATGGAAGTAGGCAAAAATAAGCCCTCTGTAGGTTGCATTTGCAGAGCCACAGTACCTTTATGTCTCCTGACTCTTTTTGTCATAACAATCTTGGAAAAAAAATATCCCAGGGTCTAGAGAGATGACTCAGTGGTTAAGAGCACTTACTGCTCTTCCAGAGGTCCTGAGTTCAATCTCCAGCAACCACGTGGTGGCTCACAACTATCTATAATGGGATCTGATGCCTCTTCTAGTGTGTTTTAAGACAGTGACAGTGTACTCATATGCATAAATCTTTTTTAAAATACCCTAATCTCTTAATTCTTCCCCATTTCTTTCTTTCTAGTAATTATAAGGAAGGAGCTTGCCTCTCTACCAAACATAGCAGTCTTAGTCAAATGCCTTACATTTTCTCTGGGGCTTGAGATTTCTGTTCACTGGGGGTGGGTCCAAGTCTGCAGGTAACTCAAGCAGCATTCTTGAGCTCATTGGAATGTAGTCATCCTGGCTGTAGTGGGTTCTAAGTTCAGAAGCAGTGCCTTTGGGGCTCATGGGCACATAGCTGTCTTCAGTACTGGGTGAAGCTGTGGGATACATCGGTGAAAACTTACATGGCTGCAAGACAGAACAAGTATAGGTTGGAAACTATAGACCATAAATGCAAACTGATACTAGTAGGTAATACAGCTGTGATACAATTTCAGTTCCAAATTACTCAGAATTTCCTTGGGAAAACTGGACAAGCATCTAGTTAAAGTTCTGCCTCTGAACTCATATAAGGATAGGTGATATCTCTCTGAGATCTGAAACTAGGACCAAAGGTTTTAAATTAATGAATTTCTTTGTTGTGGTTAATTCTGATTATCAAGTTCACTGGAAACATATCTTTGAGGGCAGTTCTAGAGAGGTTTAACCGAGAAGGGATGTCCCACTCTGAATGTAGGTGGTACCAAACTCCTGGCTGGAATCCTGAACTGAATAAAAAGGAGAAAAAGAGAAATCCAGGTATGTGCCAGCTGCAACCCACATTTCCATGAACTCTGCCATGCCCTCCCTTTTAAACCATTAGGTAAAATAAACCCTTTCCTTTGCTGCTTCTGTCAGATATTTTGTCACAGCAATGAGAAAGTAACAATACATGCTTCAAGTATAATATGGTGTTTTAACAGCTACCCCAAGTAAGCAAAAAAGTCTTATTCATTGGTTTTGAAGGGTTGTTATGAAATATCAAATCCAATAGTTCCCAAATCAACTCAAATCTTTGGGGGTTTATTGGAAAAGTTCTCAGAGATTCGGAGTGCTGAATCTCAGAAGACTTAAAGGAAACATCACATATAGGTCAGGTTATTTCTGGTCAAATTGAAACTTAAAGGAATGCAAGAGTCAAACGTACCAGATTTAAACTGAGCCGCTTATCTCGGTGTCTTAAGGACTGGCTTTGTACATCATCTGAAAGATAGAGGCTTGAGTTGTAAGTGCTATATGACAATATCCATTGAAACTAATGTCCAAGCCCCTATCCTCCCAGGGCCTTCGCCTATAGCTCCAGAGAAACAGGGAAGGATAATACATAATTTCCATACAAAAAGCTTGCTATTGAATGTAGCTGGAAGTCGGAACTCATTCCCCAAGAGATGGAAAAATCAGTTCAGATTCTAAAGAAATTTAAGATGTCTGATGGTTTTGATTCTCTTCATAAATGAGGAGATACAGCAAGTAATTAACAAGTATTTGTTAAATTTATTAAAAGAATCTTCTGAGCTTGGAGATAGTAGAGATAGATATGTGAGTCTCAGGAGAAAGTGTTTGAAATATCACCATTGAGGTGAGTAAAAAAACAAGTTTGGCAGCATTGTGGGCAGCATTATGAGCCCAGTTGTGCTCTGCTACCATGAGTCACTGACTGTGATCTTTCTGCAACAATAATCAAAGACTCAGATATAGGCATGAAAAGACAGAGTATTTGAACTAATCTAGAATTGGGAACTTGTATGAATGTGAAAATGAGACAAAATTTAGAATAGTTGTTAAACTGAAAGAAGAAATGTCCATAAGACATATTGAATACTTAACTCAGTTAATAAGGCTAGAATTACTCTAATACAAAGCCATAGGTATTTTAAGGAAACTATAGACCTAGATATTTAATGAATATAAATGCAAATGTTCTAAAAATATTAATAAATTCAATTTGATGATGCTTTAAAGTAATTGTAAAACATGATCAAGTAGGACTTATAATAGTTATGGAAGTGTTGGTTCAATATTTGAAAATCAATTACCATATTCCACATTAAGTCCCAGGAATGTTGTGGGACTTTGATCTCCTTATGAATGTTGTAAATGATGGCAACTAGTGGGCAGCAGAATAACACTGGTGATATGAGGAACCAGCATCATCATATTAGAAGCCTTGGAAAGAGTTTAAACAATGGGTATTCAGCAGAGAAGTTCATGTCTCTCCCTCAAAAGCCTATTTGACTCTTGTGTAAAATTGGGTTGTGTGTATTTTCTTATGACACTTTTTGCAAAACAAACTTTTTGTGATAATCAAAAATGGCTAACAAAATTACATGATCAAATCTACAGATACAGAAAAAACATTTAACAAAATCAAATACCCATTCATGATTTAAAGGGGGTGGCTGCTGGAAAGATGGTAAAGAGCATGTTTTGCTCTTGTAAAGCACCTGAATTCACTCCCCAAACACCCACATCAGGCAACTCACAAGTCCCTGTAACTCTGTAACTCCAGCACCAAAAAAAGATCCAATACCTCTGAACTCTATAGGCACTGGCACTCATGCACATAACCAATCTCCCAATCTCTCTCTCTCTCTCTCTCTCTCTCTCAACAAAAATTCTCAGTAAACTAGGAATAAAAAGGAACTTCCTCAACTTAATAAAGAAAGCTACAGGGCAGGCAATGTAGTTAGATTAAGTCTATGAGTTCAGTCTCCAGTACTAAGGAAGGAAGATAGTGAGGTAGAGGGTAGGCATGGAGGGGGAGGGAGGGAGAGAAGGAGGCAAGAGGGAGGTGTGGAGAGAAGGAATGGAAAATCTACAAAGAAATCTACAGCTAACACTGTACTTAATGGTAAGAAATTCAAAACATTCCTCCTAAAAATCAAGAAAAATTCAAGAACTTTCCCACTCTGCACTGTTTTTAACATTGTGCTATAAGTAATAATAAATACAATATGACAAGAAATGGAAGAATATACAGATTGGGAAGGATGAAATTATTTTTGTCTTTGTTGTTAGGCATGGTGGTGCATATCTGTAATTTCAGCAGTCAGGAGGCTTAGGCAGGAGAACCAAGTCTAATATAGGGTACATAGTGAGTATGAGGTTAGTCTGGGCAACTTAAGACTTTATCTCACAAAAACAAAACTCCAGATAACATTATTACAAAGAAATCTTTTTTTAAAATCAACAAAATTTTCCTGGAATAATAGGTTATCTTTGCAGGATTTTAGGAAACATTGACTTTAGCCTCCACATTCACACAGACATACACCACACACAATAAATTAAATGGGCCTTGGAAGTGTGGCACAGTGGTTAAGAGAACATGCTGCTCTTTCAGAGTTTGATTCCCAGCACCAAGTTGGGTAGTTAACAACTACCTGTGATACAACTCCATGGATCTGATGACCTCTTCTTGACTCCACAGGCACTTGCACTCACATTTTTATTAAAATTATATAAACAAGTCAATATTGTCAAGATAGCCATTTCCAAGTTCATCTATAAATACAGTGTAATTCTAATCAAAATTCAGAAAGCTTGGGGCTTGAGAGCAGGCTCAGCAGTTAAGAGCAATGAATGCTCTTACAGAGAACCTGGGTTCAATTCCCAGCATCCACATGGCATCTCAGCATTGCCTGTAACTCCATATCTGAAACCTTCATACAGACGTGAATATATCAATGCATATAAAATAAAAACAAACCATTTAAAAATACAGAAAGCGTGTGTGTGTGTGTGTGTGTGTGTGTGTGTGTGTGTGTAAACAGTTTCTATATAAAGTTTATGTGGATGGAAAGAAAAAATACAGAAGACCTCAGAAAATGGAGAGATCTCCCATGCTCATGGATTGGTAGGAATAACAATGTAAAAATGGCCATCCTACAAAAAGCAATCTACAGATCCAATGAAATACTTATGAAAATTCCAACACAATTCTTCAAAGACATGGAAAGAACCCAGGATAGTGGAAATAATTCTTAACAATAACTTCTGGTGGAATTACCATCCCTGACCTCAAGCTGTATTACAGAGCAATAGTGATAAAAACTGCATGGTATTGGCACAGAGACAGAAAGGTTGATCAATAGAATAGAATTGAAGACCCAGAAATAAAACCACACAATTATGGTCACTTGATCTTTGACAAAGAAGCTAAAAATATACAATGGAAGAAACAAAGCATCTTCAAAAAAAATGATGTTGGTCTAACTAGCAGTCAGTATATAGAAAAATGAAAGTAGATCCAAATAAAATGTCTTTGACAATAAAAAATAAGCATAAAATAGTAAATACATGACACTATATTATAAGGAACTCAAAAAATAGCAATAAAAAAAAGTAGGTATCGTTCAGCCAGTCCCACAACACCCAGAGGAAGCTCTACTCCCAGGAGCTCTAACATGCCCAGGATCATAGAATAAGAGGTGAGGAGGAAACATCTGTCCCAACACCAGAAGTAACTGGAACGAGTGGGATCCAGGACCCAGGAACCCTGTCCCACTAGTGGCAAGGGTTGCTTCCGATCTGGGCCAGTGCCCTGAGCAGACCTTGGGCGTAAACTCTTCGGCCAGTCACACAACAAACAGAGGAAGCTCCATTCCCAGGCGCTCTAACACACCCAAGATCATAGGATCAGAGGGGAAGAGGACACAACATCTGTCCCAACACCAGGAGTAACTGGGAAGAGAGGGATCCAGGGACGCAGGAACCCTGACCGACCAGTGGCATAGGTTCCTTCGGGTCTGGGACAGTGCCCCGAGCACACCTTGGGTGCAAACTCCTCTGCCAGTCCCACAACACCCAGAGGAAGCTCCACTCCCAGGTATGCCCAGGATCAAAGGATCCCAGGAGCTTGGTCACACCAGGATCTCAGGGTCCCAGAAGCAGCTTGACTCCCAGAATCTCTGACATACCCAGGATCTCAAGATCACAGGATCCAGAATCACAGAATCCCAGAGACAGCAGGTCTCTGAGGAGTTCTGACACAACCAGGATCACAGGAAGGATAGGCTCCAGCAGATACAGTATGGGCAGGTAGCACTAGAGATAAGCAGATGGCAGGAGGCAGGTGTAAGAACATAAGCTACAGAAACCAAGATTACATGGCATCATCAGAACGCTATACTCCAACCATAGCAAGTCCTGGACATACCATCACACTGAAAAAGCAAGATTTGGATCTAAAATCACTTCTCATGATGATGATAGAAGACTTTAAGAAGGACATAAAAAAAAAAAACTCCCTTAAAGAAATACAGGAGAACATAGGTAAACAGGTAGAAGTCCTTAAAGAGAAAACATAAAAATCCCTTAAAGAATTATAGGAAAACATAATCAAACAGGTGAAGAAATTGAACAAAAACATCCAGGATCTAAAAAAGAAAACAGAAACAATAAAGAAATCACAAAGGGAAACAACCAGGGAGTTAGAAAACCTAGGAAAGAGATCAGGAGTCAGAGATGCAAGCATCACTAACAGAATACAAGAGATAGAAGAGAGAATCTCAGGTGCAGAAGATACCATAGAAAACATGGACACAACAATGAAAGAAAATACAAAAAGCAAAAATCTCGCCCAAAACATGCAGGAAATCCAGGACACAATGAGAAGACCAAACCTAAGGATAATAGGTACAGAAGAGAGTGAAGATTCCCAACTTAAAGGACCAGTAAATATCTTCAAAAAAATTATAGAAGAAAACTTCCCTAACCTAAAGAAAGAGATGAACATAAATATACAAGAAGCCTACAGAACACCAAATAGACTGGACCAGAAAAGAAATTCCTCTCATCACATTATAGTCAAAACACCAAATACACAAAAGGAGGAAAGAATATTAAAAGCAGTAAGGGAAAAGGGGCAAGTAACATATAAAGGCAGACCTATCAGAATTACACGAGACTTCTCACCAGAGACTATGAAAGCTAGAAGATTCTGGGCAGATCTCATACAGACCCTAAGAGAACAGAAATGCCAGCCCAGGCTACTATACCCAGCAAAATTCTCAATTACCATAGACAGAGAAGACAAGATATTCTATGACAAAACCAAATTTACACAATATCTTTTCACAAACCCAGCCCTACAAAAGATAATACATGGAAAACGGCAATACAAGGAGAGAAACTACACCCTAGAAAGAGCAAGAAAGCAATCTTTCAACAAACCCAAAAGAAGATAGTCATACAAACATAATACTACCTCTAACAAAAAAAAGTAACAGGAAGTGGCAATCATTTTTCTTTAATACCTCTTAACTCCCCAATAAAAAGACATAGACTAACAGACTGTATACATAAACAGGACACAGCATTTTGCTCCATACAGGAAACGTACCTCAGTGACAAAGACAGACACTATCTCAGAGTAAAAGGTTGGAAAACAATTTTCCAAGCAAATAGTCTCGAGAAACAAGCTGGAGTAGACATTCTAATATTGAATAAAATCAACTTTCAATCAACAGTCATCAAAAAAGATAAGGAAGGACACTTCATCTTCATCAAAGGAAAAATCTACCAAGATGAACTCTCAATTTTGAACATCTATGCTCTAAAAATCACAGGCAGTATAATAATATATGTTTAAAATACACAGATACAGCACAGTTCAGGTAAGTGACACATTCAGAAGGATAGATAGTACTTAATGGATTGTTTTCTCTAAAGCATTCTTAAGCAGTCATTATAATTGAAATGATTATAATTTTATAGAATTTTACCAAAGTCCACTGGTACAATTTTATTTGTTGCTAATACTTTGAATTATTTTATTCTCTACATCTGTGGTTTAACTATTAAAAAACTTAAATATCCTGAAAAAAATCCCACACTTCATTCTTTACAGAAATAGTCACTACAGAACTAGACATATTTAAGGGGTAACTTCAGCAAGTGTTATAGGTATCTGATGAGTCTCAGTGTAATGGCCTTGGGAAACACTAAGGAATGTTGCTCTTTGCTCAGAGTGAAGCTAACATATCTTTAAGGGAGAACATTGGAGGTATTTGAATTTGATGTTCGCATTAGGAAGGTGAGTTCTGTATATTTTAGAAGATTAGTATTAATTTTCTCTGAATTTAGTCAGAAGTTGTCCATTTATTTCTAGTTGAATGTGACAGTAACATTTTCAAAGTCTACTGAAAACAAGCAACATTAAATGTGTGATTTGTGAGATTAGGTTATGTGTGCTATTTTGACTGAAGTCAACTTTCCTTTGTCATTTCAAAGGAGAAAAAATGAATGGCCTATAAAACTGTAAGAGTTGATCTGTCAGAAATAATTTCCAATTGCATAATGTTTTTATAAAGTGATTCAATTTATTTTAATCAAATTTATAATGTGAAAGTATAAGATAATGATAATATTGGCTTCTAAACTTTTAGCCTAAAAATAGCATTTTGATTGCTATAGAAATGTCTACAAATAATTTCATAATTTATTAATCCTGTATTTAATTTTGACATGTTTCTCATAATTCACCATTGTATATAATACTGTGATAGATATCCCACAGTATATACATATTTTTGTCAACATAAATTCCTAGAAATAAGTTTAGTAGATAAAATATTTTGCATAATTTATACTTTGGGACTTTTTGGTAAACTGTTCATTAGAAGTACTGTATTGATTCATACTGTTACATGGAACATTTCTCTAAAATTTTCTAACAATTAAATTTTATTATAAAAACAGCAAGTATCTAATTTTTTATACTAATTTTTTCTTTTATTCAATTTTTTAAGTTGTTATACATTTGATATTTTAAACAAAATAGAACAAAACCATATAATACCCATTATGGTAAGTTGAACTTACAAAACTAATTTTTTTCTCTTAAGAGGTGAAATAATTCCAAGTTTCTTGAATATTTATCCATGGAATAGAACCAGTATTATATAATATAAAGCTTTGTTGTCAGATTAAGTTTTATGTTATATTATTTTAAATAGACTATGAAGTTAAAATCGTTTGAGGTGAGGCATTAAGAAAATGTTTTAAGAATAATGGACTTAAAAATTAACTACCTGTGGTTTGTCTTTTTATAACTAATTAATGTGTACTTTGCAAAAAAAGTATATCTTACAGTTCTGGAGTTCTAAAATACCATGCCACCATTCAGTTTGGGAAAGAAACTCATGGATGGAGCATCATGCAAAACAAAGAATTGTTTTGCATGTTTTGCATGTGTATTGGGTTCTTTAGAGGAGTATTCCTAATAATCAATGAAGTTACATCAAAACAGGTAGACTAAGAGCTGGGCAAGTTGCTCAGAAGTTAGGAGTTCATATTCTTCTTATGGAGGACCCCAACTCAGTTGCCAGCACTCATATTAGGCATCACATAACCACCTCTAACTCTACCTCCAAATGACCTCATGCCTCTTCTGGTCTACACTTTCAACAGCACTTATGTGCCCATATCCCTCACAGGCATACATTTGGACAATTCCAAAATATACAAATCAAATTTAAAAATAGAATAAAATGAAACTATAAATAAAGTTAACCAAACCAAAATAAAGTTAAATTTAATTGGCATTTTTATTTGTTTACTACAAATAAAGCATGATAGGGCAGGCCTGTATTTTCCCTCATTTACCTGCAAAATTACTATGTTTGTTTTAAAAATGTAACCTCCTGTGAGTGTGCACATGTAGAAAACAGGTATTTTTGGAACTTACAGGAATGGGATATTCATCTAGTAAAATGGCGATATAAAAATAAGTAAACAAAATGCTTGATGAAATACTATGAGTTGATAACTTGTGGATAGCCGATAAGTAGAACATCTTGAATGTGAGCTAGTACCTGTGCAATTTGCCTCATAATATTTTGAGATTTATCATATATTTCTTTTTTATTTATTTATTCTTTAATCTCTTTTTACAGTCCATACTTTTTTCCCCTTCTGGTCCACCCTGTGACTGTTCCACCTCCCATACCTCCTCCCCCCAACCCCCAGTTTCCAAGAGGATGTTCCCACTCCCACCCCACCCCACCAGGCCTCCCCCCTCTCTGGAGCCCCAAGTCTCTTGAAGGTTAGGTGCATCTTCTCTGAGTCTAGACCCGGCAGTCCTCTGCTGTATATGTGCTGGGGGCCTCATATCAGCTGGTGTACGCAGCCTGGTTGGTGGTCCAGTGTCTGAGAGATCTCGGGGGTCCAGGTGAGTTGAGACTGCTGGTTTTAAAATAATCAGTAGAGTTTGGAGAGATGGCTCTGTGGTTAAGAGTACTAACTGCTCTGTTAGACAACTAGGGTTCAATTCCTAGAACCCACATGTTGGCTCACAACCATCTATAACTCTAATTCCAAAGGATCTTACACCTTCTTCTGACCTCTATAGGCACTGCACATTGTACATAGACATACATGCAAGCAAAACACCCATACACTTAAAAATAAATCTTTAAAAAGATTAATAGATATTTCCAAGAGGGCAGTAGATGGCCAACAAATATATGAAAAATGTTCAACATTGTTAACCAACAGGGAAGTTCAAAATTAGATTATCACCTCAATCCAGCTATAATAATAACCATAAAATGACAAAACAACAAACAAAAAAACACAAATGCATGTAAGAATTTGCAAAAAGGCAAACTCTTACATACCATTGGTGGGAATATAAATTAGTGTAGAAATATCATGAAGATTCTTTTAAAAAATTAAAAATAGGCCTACCATATGATCCAGCAGTCCCAGTACCAAGATTATATGTCCAAAGGAAATGAAATCAGTATGTAAAAAAGATATCTGCAGTCCCACACTAAGATATGTTAGCAGCAAAATGCCCATAAACATGTAAAAGAAAAAAATTATCCTACACATATTCATATATATAGCAAATATATATGAGGACATAGCAAATGAAAGCAACCAGACAAAGTAAAACTACTATATGGCCTTCGCATGTTAAGTCTAAAATGATTAATTCATAAAAATGGGGACTAGCCCTGTGGTTGCCAGAAACATGATCAGAAGGTCTAAACTTTTAGCTATAAAACATAAGCAAGTTCTGAGAATCTCTTGTAAAACATGGATGGTTGAGTGTGCTAAATAATCTGCGATCATCCTTACAGATTACATATAAATAATAGGAGGTGAAAACTTTTCTAACTGATTTCTATCAAGGCAGAAAGATTCAGTGGTTTTTAAAAATGGGAAGCAGAGCTCAGACTGAGACCCTTATACACATGGTTTTCCTTTATGACAAAGGGAACAGAACAGCCTTCCCAATGCAGGGAGCTCCATCATAGGATAGACATCCAGATGGACAAATGGTCCTTTCCCAGTGCTGCCTCTACACACAAACTCCACATCCAAGGGAATGGCAATGGGAAGGGACTGATAAACTTCACAGGTTTCCTCTGATTTCTCCAACTCAGTTTGCTTCTACTCCTCACTGTCTCTATTTTCATCCATTTTAACCTTGTCTGTCATTGTATGAAAAAACACAACCTGGCTTT
Source organism: Rhynchomys soricoides (assembly GCA_019843965.1). Lineage (NCBI taxonomy): Eukaryota > Metazoa > Chordata > Mammalia > Rodentia > Muridae > Rhynchomys > Rhynchomys soricoides. The sequence continues at coordinate 146,757 of JADRCH010007081.1, forward strand.
TTTATGTTTGTCTCAAGACTCAATTCATTATCACATTCTATTATTCTATTAGCCTTTTATTTATTGCAGTTTCCAAATTTTGCTTACTAACTTTTATTTGCCCACACTTTCCCCCACTATTCCCATGCATTAAGAACCATTGCACAACCAGCATACACCTACTTCACTGGGGTTGTCTGAAGGAAGCAACATGTGTCATGGTTAGTTACATCATTAGGGACTTTGTTTCCAGAGTGACATATTTCCTTACTCAGAATAAGAGATTTAAAAACCAATTTGCCTTTCTTACACTTTGACTAAACTCCTTTAGACTTAGTAAATAATAGTGTGTGATTGTATTTGGAAGGAAGGAGAGAGGGAGAATAAGGGGGGTTTGTGGTTGTCTGAGACCCATAGAGTGGCATAAAAGAAAAGAATCAATAGAAGCAATAAAGAAGCAATAAAGAGTTTACTAAAAAAGCCAGTGAGGATATTTGTCAAGCAGCTTTTGAAGGCCTCAGAGAATTGGAGTGGAAAGGCAAAGAGTGGTAGAAAATGGCACTATATGCAAAACTGCAAGTTATTCACATTGGAGAGTATGCCAGTATACAAAATTAATGAGGCTAGGTGAGAATTATATATAGCCAATCAGAATCTAAAAAGAATGTATGAATTGGGTTGCTAAATGAAACAAAACAAAATTGATAAGAAATAGAAGGAGCTATGATCTCCAGGATCATTATGCAGGTGTAAGTCAGAGAAGAAAATGGGATCAAGCTGAAAAAAAACCATATGACCTTCTACATAAATGCTAAAGTAGGTCCTCAGGTGACTCCAATCAAAAATCAGCAGCTCAGTCTCTGATGAGCAGATTACAAGCTGGGCAAGGACTTACAATGAATAGGGGCTCCAGCCCTTTACAGTATTTGTAGCAATCTATGAAACTTTCCTGGTGGTTAGGCTCAAAAGGAGAGTGCAAGTACCTAGGAACTGGAGAGTTCTGTGTGCTCTCCCCATACACTCAGCCTCATTAGGAGACTGGACTGGTTTCAACAAAGAATACTACCATGTGGACACAAGATATGATAGGGAGTTGTGAAGGATAATTTTTGCCCATAATTCTGTGCCTGAATATTAGCACCTAACACTTACCTTTCCAGGACCCAACATGGTCTAACCCAGAGAGAGAGATTCTTCTTGGCACCATAGTGTACCCTGGCTTCTTGTTACTGCTGTGCCCAGTCAACAGAGGCTGATCTTGGCGCCGTTCAGAGAGATAACTTGGCTTAGGGGGACGAGGAGGTGGAGTGTTTAGTTCTTTTACCCCATTGGGTAAGGAAACTTGCTTTCCTTCTACATGAACTGTGGGGTTTAAGGAAGATTCCAGCAATGGTGAAGAAGACATGAGATTCCTGGATGGGCCATTGATTTCTCTATTCCAGATTAAAGAAGTCTGGGGCCTTATGGAAGGAAAATCCTGAGATACTTTCCCATGGCACAAGGGATGGACAAAATTATTAGAGGTAAATGGCTGTAGACCATCAAGAAAAACATCATCAAATGAAGTCTGCGCCAGTGAGCGGTTTGAATTTGACCAGCTATCACATCTGGTGGGAAGACTGAAGGAAAAAAACAAATAAATTTGATTGATATGTAGACATCCACATACAAAATCCACATGTACCTCATTATAAGTTGTCATATGCCACCTTTTGTTCTACTTGTAGAGACTTATTCTTTCTACAACCCACAGTTATTACCAACTCCTTAGTGCAGAAAAAAGTCCGCTGGCTCTTTTCATCCTATATAGCACAAGATGAGTATGAAAATGCAAGGTTAGAAATGAAAGCCACAATGTTGAAACCCATAACTCATTTTATTTAGTATACTACTTCATCTTTAATAGTGATATTGATAATCATCTGACCTTGTCCTTGGCAATAGTAATAAAGAGATAAGACTAGACCCCTCTACTAGAAATCATTCTTGTTAAACAGATGTATTTGGCCATGTGCTTTGAGCGCATCTCAAAGGCTTTGCAAAAAGGAATGTGTGCTCTGTGAACAGAGTAGAACATGCTAAGAAGGCCCAGTTGAGTAAGAATACCTGGCATGGTTCAGTCTTCCAGTTTCACAGTTGGACAGGATCAGATAATCAGGAAGGAAGAGAAACTCTGACTCACTTCTGGTTTCCTCAGTAAGTACAGTATTAGTGTTTCGGTCATCTTTTGGCAAGGCAGAGTTGGCAACATGGACGGTATTAAGTGAACTGGCAGGGGATGGCTGGAGGGAGGAGGGCATGTGAGAGAGATTCTCCATGGAATCTGCTGGAAAAATCATTTCCCAGGTTAGTGTTTTAAGAATGGCTATAACATTCAAAGTTTTTCAAACAGCATCCAAAGTCCAAATAGAAGATGCAAATCACAGCTGGTGTTTGTATGGGTGGAGGCAACCATTTCCTCAAGCTATAAACAATATCTGGGAAAGAAGACCAATGTTCCAAGGGTGACGTGTTGAATCAATTAAGAGTCAACACACACACACACACACACACACACACACACCACCACCACCACCACCAGCACCACCACCACCACTGTCAACAACAACAACAGCAACAAAACTCCTAAGCATTCTTGGCTGAAAACCTACAGTTCAATAGCTTAACTGACCTCAGCAGCAGCCTTGTATCATTGTTTATTCACTCAACAAATATACATATATGTGTGTATATTATTTATGTATATACATATGCATTCATGCATATAAATATTATGATTTGGATATGATGTATACCCTCTGCAAGGTTCATGCTTTGACACTGACTAATGAATTGAATCATTGAATGCATCATGTAGAGTCTCACTAAGAATGGATTAATCTACTAAGGAATTGATAATTTTGTGGCATTACTTGGAGATGGTAGAAACTTTTGAAGTCATGATTGCTGGGTGTTGGTGGCAGCAGCACATACCTTTATTGCCAGCACTTGGGAGGCAGAAGCAGGCGGATCTATGAGTTTAAGGTCTGCCTGGTCTACAGATCAAGTTCCAGAATATACAGGGCTGTTACACAGAGAAACCCTGTCTCAAAAATCAAAACAAACAAACAAACAAACAAAAAAGAAGTCATGATTTCTAAAAAGATTAGCATCATTAAAAAGAAGTTAAATGGGGCTGGAGAGATAACTCAGCAGTTAAGAGCACCGACTGCTCTTCCAGAGGTCCTGAGTTCAATTCCCAGCAACCACATGGTATCTCACAAAACCATCTGTAATGGGAACTGATGCCCTCTTCTAGTGTGTCTGAAGACAGCTATAGTGTACTAATATACATTAAACAAATAAATAAATCTTATTTTTAAAGAAGTTAAATGGACTGGATATGAAGCACAGTGATGGAGTGTATGCCTACCAAAATCAAGGCTCTGGGCCCAATCTCAAAATATGTACCAATGACAACAATACTAATAATGTGAAACACTTTGTAGCAGGAAAATAAGAAAGCTGTGTTGATGATACCTCGAGAATCAGTGTGACCCTAGCCATTACAAGGATAAAGTGTTAAAGTATAAACTCATTTGAAAGACTCTCCTTTGAGAAAAGACTGCTCTCATGGTACCCTAATCATAGGATGCCTTGTTTACACAAAGCTACCCAAGATCAATAGCACAGGTATTTGCATGTTGCTGCAGCCATGTTTCAAGGACTAGCTACTGATGTGAACCGATGGCAGACACTAGCATCATTCACAAAATGCTGGTTTTACAAGGATACTGAATCTAAGAGTCTTGGAGTCTTGGGGATGTCCTTCTATATTTCAAAGGAAAGTGTGAGAAACCAGACAATGTGTACCAGGATCAGATTATTTGGGAGGAGTCCATGAGAGGGCACTATATACAACTATGTGAATGAAGGTAAAAAGACAAGGGAGAATTCAAGAAGCTAGAAACATCAAGAACATGGAACATCTTTGTTTGCTTTGTTTTGTTTTGAGACATGGTTTATTTGTGTAGCCTTGGATGTCCTGGAACACATTTTGTAGACCAGGCTGGCCTCAAACTCATAGAGATCTACCTGCCTCTGCTTCCTGAGTGCTGGGATTAAAGGTATGTTCCACCACTGCCTGACCACAGAACATCTTCTAAAGAAAGGCACTGGGAGCAAGTGGAGCTAGCTTAGAGAGAAAACTATATGAGCTGTAGTAGCTAACAAGGATGGAGGGTCATGGCTCTCCAAACCCTGAGGATCTCATAACATAGTGCTCTATGCTCCAGCTAAAGGACATGAAATTAAAGGATTTAAAACTTGTTCTGCTGGGTCTTGGCTTTTTTGGGTCCTATCCCTTCTTTCTTATGCCTCTATCTCTGCCTTTTGAAGTTGGAATGTTTAGTCTGTGCCATTTTATGTTGGGAGTATGTCTTAGGGTTTCTATTCTTGCACAAAATATCATAACCAAGAAGCAAGTTGAGGAGGAAAGGGTTTTTTTTTTCAGCTTCCACTTCCATGTTGCTGTTCATCACCTGTCAGGACTGTCAGGACTGGAACTAAGCAAGCCAGTAAGTAACATCCCTCCATGACCTCTGCATCAGCTCTTGCTTCCTGACCTGCTTAATTCCAGTCCTGAATTCCTTTGGTGATGAACAGCGATGTGGAAGTAAAAGCTGAATAAACCCTTTTCTCCCCAACTTGCTTCTTGGTCATGGTGTTTTGTGCAGGAATACAAACCTTGACTAAGACAAATTGGTACTGGGAGTGGGGTATTACTGTGACAACCTGACCATGATTTGGGGAGGACTGTGGAAGGACTTTGGAACTTTGGGCTAGAAGAGCCATTCAGTGTTAAGAGCTCTGTGGGATGTTATGTAGGATCTTGGAAGATAATGTCAAGAACAGTGCAGAAGATGGAGGCCTGGCTTGTGAAATTTCAGAGGGAAGATTAAAGAGCCTTATAAGGGCTGTTGCTATTTTGACTGTGAAGATTCTGTGGTTTTGGTTAGCTGTGGCTGACGAATCAGCTGTGATTAACAAGATACCAGAACTACTAAAGCAAAACCATTGCATTACTGAGAATATTGATTCTGGTTAGCTGGAGCTAAGAAATTAATGGTGATTAAGAAGAGACCAGCATCACTGAGGTGACATCTTCTGGGAAGTGTTTTCTGAAAGCATAAAGAGGCCGTGTTTCAGAGATATCCAAGGTTGTACCTTGTGCTGCAGCAGGATTTGGTAATGTGTAAGAATCACCCAGGTGGTACTGTTTTGAAGGCATGAAGGGGTCATGAAGAGCAGCTGAGGCTCAGCACTGTGAGAGGCCATGGAAGGCCTTTGGTGGCACCATGAAGAGAGCCTATGAGAGGCTGTTGGTGAAGCCTAGTTACAGCAGAAGACAGCAGTGTTTTGGAGATGCCAGCACCATGAGGTGACCATCAAGAACAGTAGCAGTGGAGTACAGGTATCTGGAGCCTAGAAGACAAGGTGTGTGGCAGAGCTGGAGAAGTGACTCAAGTCCTTGGAGGAATCCAGAAGATCATGAGTGGATCCCAGACATTGGACAGTGGGAGTTTGATTTTGCTTTTGATTGTGACTGTGCCCTGATATTTTTCCCTGTTGAAGTAAGAAGGTATTTTAGTGGAGCCCACAGTAAGAGACTTTGAATTTTTAAAACACTTTGAATTTTAAAAGATATTGGATGTTTTAAAAGGATTGATCTTTTAATATGTAAAGACTGTGGGACTCAAAGTTATTTAGATCTTGGGGATGAATAAGAAAGTAAGGGTTGAGGCTTAATAGTGATGTTTTTGTGTGTCAAGTTGACAAGGGGTCAATTGTACTGGCTGGTTTTGTGCGTCAAGTTGACACAAGCTGGAGTTATCACAGAGAAAGGAGCTTCAGTTGAGGAAATGCCTCCATGAGATCCAGCTGTAAGGCATTTTCCAAATTAGTAATCAAAGGGGGAGAGCCCATTGTGAGTGGTGCCATCTGTGGGCTGGTAGTACTGGGTTCTATAAGAAAGCAAGCTGAGCAAGCCAGGAGAAGCAAGCCAGTAAGTAACATCCCTCCATGGCCTCTGCATCAGCTCCTGCTTCCTGACCTGCTTGAGTACCAGTCCTGACTTCCTTTAGTGATGAACAGCAACGTGAAAGTGGAAGCTGAATATACCCCTTCCTCCCCAACTTTCTTCTTGGTCATGATGTTTGTGCAGGAATAGAAACCCCGACTAAGACAGAGTATGTAAATTGTTTGATTTTTATAGGGACTCACAAACAAGAGATTGCTTCTAGTCTCCAGATAAAATTTTGTACATGGATTTTTGAGTAACACTGAATTTGTTGATTCTTTGGGAAAAGAATTTGTATGTTTTTAGTTGTGTACAGGATAGTTATAGCATGTTAGGTAGAATTACAATCATGTTGCTTTTTTTGGCATTTAAGTATAGTTTACGGGAATTTGATAAGGTATTAAATGGACAAAGATGATTATTAATCTTATCAATTTGGCTGGACTGAAAAATGATCTAAAAGTTATTCAAGCACAGTTCTGTGAGGATAGGAATTTTCACAGATGATTAAGGGGAGACAAGTGTGTAAATCATCCAATGAACTAGGATCATGGATGAAAGAAAAAGAGAACAAAGAAGCCCACAAGTATAGGCATTCATACCTCTTGCTTCTGGCTACTATGAAGTGAGCAACTGTTATGAGCACATATTCTTGCAGCTATGACCATCTGCCTCACAATAGGCCAACAGCAATAGGCATACAAACAAAGGAGCCAAGCAATCATGGACTGAAACAATCAGCCAAGATAAATCTGTCCCCTCCATTTTTTGTCACTGCATCAAAAAGCCTATCATACTGCATATGCATAAGTTGTATGTATATTCATGCTTATATAGAAATTCAATTAGTGCATCTACGTATGTGACTGGAACCTTTCTAACCCTGATGATGTAGCTAAACCTAAGACCCTGTCTTTACTTGAGTTTACACTATACCACAGGAGTCACATAAGCAATACATAAATACAGTGGTGTTCATAATTGTTATATATAAGGAGAAAGAAAGGAACAGTGTGTTTTGATGGCTGGGTAACCCTCTGTTTCTCAGGAACACTAATCTCACCAAAGCCCAAGAACAGAAGTCAAAAATTAATGAGGATTAAGAACTAATGAAAACTCCAGATCATACAAAAGCCAATGAAAAGCTTGCTTTTATTTTTTTTTCTTTGTGTGTGTGTGTCTCTTTTTCTTTTATTCTTCTCTCAGATATTACATCCTGATCACAGTTTTCAATGTAGGGTTCCTCAGTCAAAATGACCCTGAACCTCCTGAAGTCATGTCTGGGTTCTAGCTATCATCTGTTTTCTTCACATGTCCCCTATATATAACATAGAGGTGACAATAGCACATCTACCACAGAGCCAATATTGGATAAGATAAATTTATAGTGAAGTTACAATATTCACTAGCCTGTAGCTGTCAGAGACAGAAGCAAATATTGTACAGTTGTTCCCTCTTATTGTGCTTTCCCTTTCTGTGGTTTTATTTACCTGAAATCAACCTTGGTCTAAAAATATGAAATGGTAAATTTCAGAAATGAGGAAGTAGCATGTTTTTAAAAGGATTGTGTGTGTGTGTGTGTGTGTGTGTGTGTGTACATAGTTATATGAGTGTGTGTATATATGCAGTGACTGTGAAGGCCAGAAAAGGGCTTTGAATCCCTTGGATCTGGAGTTACAGGAAGTTATGAGTTGCCTAATGTGGGTGATGGAAACCAAAAACAAGTTCTCTGCCAGAGCAGTATGCACTCTTCACCACTGAGCCATTTTAAATTATGAGCCATTGTGTATAGTATGATAAACTTTTGTGCCATCCACTATGTGCTACCTGTGATTTTAATCTTCTCTTTGTCCAGCAAATCTACAGTCTACACTATTCACCCATCAGGAATTTAACAGCTTTCTTTGTTATCAAGTTAATTGTCATGGCACCACACTAATTTTTTTAAGTAACTTCTTTTTTTTCTTAATAACAGCCTCAATGTGTAAGAGTAGTAATCCCAGCAACTGGATTATGTAAAATAAAGGTCATGAAGGGCTTCTGTTAGTACAAACAGGTAACATATTTTCACTTAATAAGAAAAAATCTTATACTAAGGTTGCAAGATTAACATAAGAATGAGCCTTCTATTCATGAAACTGTAAAGGAAAAAGAAATATGTACTAATCTTGCTGTCACACTTCAAACTACAAAAGTTTCTAATGACTGTCATAGTGTATGATAAATACTTATGTAAGATGGAAAGGCATTAAATTTGTGTGTCTGTATGTAGAGAAAATGATATACCATCAAAAATAGACTTTGGTACTATTTGAGGCTTCAGGCATCTACTTGGAACTTTGAAATCCATCACTTGTAAATAAAGGGGGCTGGTGCATATGGAAAACTGCAAGAAAGCCTTTATAACATGGATTTCAGATGAAAAAAGGACTTGGCCTTTACATTCTCTTAAAAACTGAGGGAATAAAAGGAGTATATATATCCCGTGTGTGTGTGTGTGTGTGTGTGTGTGTGTGTATACAACTGCTGGATAAAGATGAAAGAGGAAGTGAATTATAACAGGTTTGGTTGAATGTACGAATTAGGGTAGTGAAGAGTCAGCAGCAAGTACCACTGGAAGAGATGATCAAGGAGGTTTGTTGGGTTTGCTTGACATCAGGCTCTAGGCATAATGGATATACTGCTACTTTGCAAGTTCTATCTATTGTACCAAAGGTAAAGTACTTGCTGTCACTTCATTTCTTTTTATTTGAGTGTGTTCAAAGCTCAGCAATGTTACTAAAGAGTATCAGTTAATAAGCTCCGGTGGCTCATGAAAAGAAACAGAAGCGCACATGAATGTTTGCCTTAGAGATGCAACCCTGACTCTCCATTGCCACCTGGTGTTATAATGTGGACATTTCCTTGGTAGATGGTAAAAAGAGTAAAAGTTATTGAAATGTTGAAGTATGTGCCAAGATTAGTGATACAATTTTTGTCTACTAAACAAACAAGGTAAAAGAAACCAGATTCAAAATTCCCTTTTCTGTCAGAATATGGTGAAATTGGGCAACTAATCTTAGTTGGCAAACTGACTACATCTGAAATCAACTAAAACCCAAGTGATTGGGCATGCCTGTGAAGGGTTTTCATGTTTGGATCATTTGAGGTGAGATGGCACACCCTGAATCTTGGCCACACCTTCTGGTAGCAGCCCACATAAAAGTACACAAAAAGAGGGAGCTTTTGCTTTTTGTCTGCTTGTCTTCACTCTGGCTGGCAAGTTCATCTATCCGGCTGTTGAGGCATTCTTTTGCTGGTATTAGAACATACTTAAGGATTCCCATATCTACAGAAGACCAACTGAGACATACATCCTCATGAATTGAACAACTATCTGATTGTTGGCCTTTCCATCATGAGACAGTCATTGTTGGACTAGTTGGACAACATTTGTAAGCCCCTCTAATAAAATATCTCCTCTCTCTCTCTCTCTCTCTCTCTCTCTCTCTCTCTCTCTCTCCTTTTCTCTCATTACTTAAGAGAACCTTGACTAATACAAGCAAAAAATAAAATAAAATCTATGAAGGGAAGTGAATTATAATCGGAGGCTAAACAACAACTTGTATGTTACATGGGAATGGAAGTATGTGGAGACAGGGTAAAAAAATAAGGGAAGGAAGAGAAGGGGTAGAATTAGGGAGAGGGGGAAGAAAAAGAGAAAAAGGAAGAGAAAGAAAGAATTGAGTCAATTGCTCTCGATGCCCAGAAGTGACCAAGAGCAAACTTCCAGGTTGTTTATCAGCAGAGATCTCCAATATTACTTGCATAGGCAGATTTTGCCTTTCCACATTTGGACTTGAATCCTACTACCAAGTGAAAGACAGTGCTTTCTAGTGTTGAATTGAATTTAGTAGGAGTAGCTCTAGTAATGTACATTAGATTACCAAAATACCTTCACAGGGGCAGACACCTTGTATCACTTATTTGCAGTAGCTTTCCAGTACCAGCAAACCATCGTGGACCATCCATATGCTCACAGGAGTTCCAACCCTGCTCTTACCTGCACCATCTTCGAGATGACTGAAATTGCAAACTTGACTGATGCTGTGTACCCACACCTGCATTTCTTCCTCAGTCTTGGCTACTAGGTAGAATGTTCGGGAAGTGGTCTTGACAATGAACATAAAATTGTTCTGAAATTCCTTCTTAATGAAACCAGGGCCTACATGCTTCCACACAGTGCATTCGCTGAGGTCTATCACACGAATGGGCTTGCTGGAGTGCTTGTTGCGGTAGTACTCTAAGACATCAGGATTGCCACTCATGCGGCCCCGCCTGAGGATAAACCAGCGCTTGCGCCAAGCCTGCAGAGGAAATTTAACATAAAGTTATTAGACCAGTTGTTCATTTTTCTCAAGCTCTGCCGAGGAAAACTGGCATTCTAAAGTAACACTTTTTTTTTTAAAGAGATAGCTGGAGGGTCTCATAGAGGCCAGGCTAGACTCAAACTCACAATGTAGCCAAAGATGACCTCAAATTCTTGATTTAAGGAGCTGGGGCTGGATTGATGCTCAGTAGTTAATGGCACTTGCTGGTCTTGTAGATAACCTGAGTTCAGTTTCCAGTACCTACATGGCAGCTCACAGCCACCTGTAACTCCAGTTTCAGGGGATCTGATGCCTCTTCTGATTTCAAAGGCACCAGTTCTGCACATAGTGCACAGATTTACATGCAGGAAAACATTAACACACATTAAATAAAATAAATAAATGTAATGTGTGTATGTGTTGGATAGTTTTATGTCAATTTGACACAAGCTATAGTCATCTGAGACAAGGGAGCCTTAATTGAGAAAATGCCTCCATAAGATCAGGCTGTAAACAAGCCTATAGGGAATTTTCCTAATTAGTTATTGATGGGGGAGAGCCTAGCCTATTGTAGATAGTTCCACCCCTGGGCTGGTGTGCCTGAGTTATAAGAAAGCAGGCTGAGCAAACCATGGGGAGAGAGCCAGTAAGCAGCACCCCTTCATGGCCTCTGTATCAACTTCTGCCTCCAGGTTCCTGCCCTGCTTGAGATACTGTCCTGACTTCCTTTGATGATGAACAGTATGAACAAAATATCTCCCCAACTTGCTTTTTGGTCATGGTGTTTTAGCACAGCAATAGAAACCCTAAGACTGTATTTCCTGATTTTCTTTTGCCTCCATTTCCCAAGTGCTGGTATTAACAGTTTATAACCATACCAAGCTTTCTAAGAATACATTTGGTACTAAAGGAAAAGTGTACCACCTTCAAGTCTGCTTTGCTAGGACATATCAGTATTGGGGAGTCTAATAATGCAATTACAGCCACAGTTTGGAGAGAGAAGTGAGGAACCTCTGAGTACCCCATCTTTTTACTTTTATGTATCCCTTAATCATCTCATGCAACTGGACCAGCCCACATAGATAGCATAGAATTACTTTCTGCTGCAGAGATTGGAAGCATTAGCACCAAGTGGGAATGAACACAGAAGAGTACAACATGGTGATAACAAATGCAAGTGGCAAGGTTTATAGCTCTGTGGTGTTTTTCTCCAGTGCAATGTCATGTCTGACAGCCTGATGTGTGGTTCTGCCAGGAGGCATGATGACCATAAAATAGGAAGACTTCTGTAGCTCTATCTTTTAAAGAAGATTTGGTTTTGTTTGTTTGTTTTATGTGTATGGTTGTTTTGTCTGCACACCAGAAGAGAGCATTGGCACTTGTGGGACTACAGTTATAGATGGCTGTGAGCTTACAAATGGATGTGGTTTCTAGGAACTGAATTCAGGACCTTTGAAAGAGTACCTAGTACTCTTGATCTTGAGTGATCTCTCTAGCCTCCATATCGCTAGCTTTTAAGTCTACTCTGACCAAGAAACTAGGAGGGGAAAAGAAGTCATCATTTGTAGTATACTCCTTCCTCTCTCTCTCTCTCTCTCTCTCTCTCTCTCTCTCTCTCTCTCTCTCCATAAGACAAGGAACACCAAGCAGGAGGACAGTCACTGAGTTTAGTTGGGACAGGTAAAGACCTTCTTGGTTCTGCCTTTACATACATGTAAAGCTCTGAGAAGAGATTTGACTCTGAGAAGATGAAGAAGGCAGTGTGATTGTGCTTTTAAGACAGAACAAATAACAGCATACATGATGCTTCTGAGAATGACCTTGAAGGAAGAGAAAAATGAGTGACTCAAATGCCTGTTGTGAAAACAAAGCATTACCAAGCATGGTGATGAAATCTTTAATCCTAGACCTTGGAAGGCAGAAGCAAGGTGGGACTCCATGAGTTCACAGATGGATGCTGAGTCCCAGTTCATCTGGGCTACAAAGTGAGACCTAGTCTCAAAATACAATCACAACAACCAAAACAAGAAAACATGACACTGAATGGAAGTGGGCCATTAAAAAGGACAGGAATTCACCTTGCTCTGGGGTGCAGCAGGCAGGAAACTTCAGCTTTGGATTCAACAGGGACAAAGAGCAAGATGATATCATGCATGCCTGCTAAGGAAAGCTTCAGTGGAAGTCTTGGAGCACCCCAAACTTCCCAAAGGTCAATTTGGTGAGGAAACACAAAGAGGAACTTTTAAAAAATTCTTTATTAAAAAAGAATGGTTCCAAAAGAGGAAATCAAATTGAGCACAGAAGCAGGTTTCATATTTAATACTTTTAACACAGAGGGGAGATGACACAGACAAGTTTATAATTCATTCATTCAGAAAGTACCAGTTGATCTACTAATATGCTAGGTACTGTGCAGATAATGAAGAAGCCAAGTTCAGCAAGCCACACATCATGCCACTCCCAGTCTTTTGGGTAGCAGAGGAAGTGGGCAGATGGATGACCAGATAACTGTAGTCAATGAGACAAATGTTATAATAAAAGAAAACCAAGATGCTAAAGGAACACATAAGGGAAAGATCTCTGTCAGATCAGGGTCTGGGAAGGTTCCAGGAAGAACTGGTGACTACACTGAGACAATCCAGAGAGAGGCTTGAAGCTGTCAATAAGTAGTTCAGCAGGGTTGGAAGGAAAAAAGTTACATACTTGAAGAAGATATAAAGCAGTCTTAATACTAAATCCTACAAGATTACTATCATGAGTTTCCTTAGGTTTTAAAATGTCTATCTGAGAACTATGATTGTGCAAAAGCCAAAACAATGTGTTATAAGAGCTATTTGTTAAGTAGGTCAAAGACCAAGATTCAGTGTGCATCACAGAAGAAAAAGCTTCTGTACAGCAAAAGAAATGACAAAATAAAATGGCAACTGTGAAAAGAGACTGTGAGAAAAAAATCCAAGCCACACTTTTGATTAGATTTGGTTTTATTTGGTTGGTTTTTGTTGTTTCAGTTTTGTTTTGTTTTGTTTTGTTTGTTTTGAGACATGGTTTCTCTGTGCAGCCTCAGGTGTCCTGAAATTCACTCTGTAGACCAGGCTGGCCTCAAACTCACAGCTCTGTCTGCCTCTGCCTCTTGAGTGCTGGGACTAAAGGCGTGCACCATCACACCAATTTATAAAGAACCTCTTAGGAGGCTGGAGAGGTGGCTCAGTGGTTAAGAGCACTGACTGCTGTTCCAGAGGTCTTGAGTCCAATTCCCAGCAACCACATGGTGGCTCACAACTATCTGTAATGAGATCTGATGCCCTCTTCTAGTGTGTCTGTGAAGATAGCAACAGTGTACTCACATACATAAAAATAAATAAATCTTTAAAAAATATTTTTAACTGAATAAAAATTTTAAAATGAAATGTTTACAATTCAATAGCACAACAAATAATCCCATTTAAGGAATAAAATAGTCATAAGAGGCAGATGGAGGGAGAGAACTGGGAGGGAAGGGGATGGAGAGGAGAATGAGAGGTTTAGGATCAAGTGTGGAGGAGAGGAGAGATGACTAGATGGTCATGAAAATGAATGGAAATCTGCAAGTGATGGAGGTGGGGAGGTGAGAGGTCATCTCCAGGATGAGACAGAGACCTAGGATAAGGGAGGTGCTCAGGAATCAATGGGGGTGACCTTAGCTGTGACTCATTACATTGGGGATATGGAACCTGAAGAGGCCACCTCCTATAGCCAAGCAGGAACCCCAGTAGAATGATAGGGACACCAAACCACCCACAAAATTTTCAACCCAAAATTTATCCTGTCAACAAGAAATGCAGGGGCGGGGATGGAGCAGAGACTGAGGGAATGGCCAACCAATAACTGGCCCAACTTGAGACCCATCCCATGGGCAAGCACCATTCCCTAACACTATTAATGATACTCTGTTATGCTATGTTTGTAGACAGGAGCAAGTTGTCCTCTGAGAGGCTCCACCCAGCAGCTGACTCAGACAGATGGAGACACCCACAGCCAAATAGTGGATGGAGCTTGGAAACTCTTATGGAAAAATAGGAGGAAGGATTGCAGGCCCTGAGGGGATAGAAACTCCACAGGAAGACCTACAGTGTCAACTAACTTGGACACTTGGGGCTCTCAGAGTCTGAACCACCAACCAAAGAACATACAGAGGCTGGACCTAGGCCTCCCCACTCATATGTAGCAGATGTGCAGCTTGATCTTCATGTGGGCCCCAAACAACTGGAATGGGGGCTATCCCAAAAGCTGTTGCCTGTATGTGGGATATGTTTTACTAGCTGGGCTGCCTTCTCTGGCCTCAATGGGAGAGGAAGTGCCTAGCCTTGCAGAGACTTGAAGTGCCAGGGTAGGAGGATAACCAGGAAGGGGCCCCCAATCAGAGGAGAAGGGAAGAAGGATGGGGGAAAGATTGTGGGAAGGGGCAGTGAGCAGGATGTGAAGTGAAGAAGTAAAAAAGATCAAATTAATAAAAAAAGAAAAATAATAATCCCATTTAAACTGGATAGGCTTGATGGCATGTGCTTTTAATTCTAGCACTCAGAGACAGAGAAAAGAGGATCTCTTGTGAGTTCAAGGCCAACCTAGTCTACAGATCAAGGTCCAAGCCACTCAAAGCTACATGGTGAGACTCTCAAGGAGAAAAAAATAGCAAAGGATCTGAAAAGAAACCTATACAAAGAAGACATACAAATGGCTAAGAGATATTTTTAAATGTTTAACATCACTAATCATTAGGAAACAAAAACTAAAAAAAAGGATGATCACTTCATCCCAGTTAGGTTATCTATTATCAAAAAGAGAGAACTGTTCATGAAGGTGGAGAGAAAGAGGTACCCTTGTACACTTATAAAAATATAAACTAGTATGACCACTATGAAGTTAAAACTATAACTACTATGTGACCCAGAAATTCCTTTTGTGGATATAGACCAAAAGAAGATAAAATCAATACCTTCTAAAGATGTCTACACTGCCACTTATGTTCATTCTAGAATTTTTGTTTGACTGTAAACAAACAGTTAAAGAAAATGTGGTACTTCTACACAGTGGAATGCCATTTATTCTTTTAAAAGGAAGAAATATAACATCAGGTGTATTTGGAAAATATGTCAGGTGAAATAAGCCAGACACAAAGAAAAACATTACATAACCTCATTTATAAGTGGAATCATTTTTTTTTAAAAGTCAAATGCCCAAAGATAATGAAATGGTGGTTAATGAGGTAAGGCATACAAGGAAATGAGAGATGTAGGTCAGAGTACACAAAGTAGCAGACAATTAGGATGAAGAAGTTTAGAGGTCTAATATTTAACTTATAGAGGATTATAATTTTTAAAATACATTGTATTGGATATTACTGTGTAAGAAGTAGATTTGGGCTATATAGGAAGTAGATTTTAGCTGTTCTTACCACAAAGACAATAACTGAGATATATGATAATATTCCTCACTATGGTAACCATTTCACTACCATATCATGCTATATATAATAAATTTTTTCTTTTTTATTGGATATTTTATTTATTTACATTTCAAATGTTATTCTCTTCCCTAGTTTCCCCTGCAGAAACCTACTATCCTATCCTCCCTCCCCCTGCTTCTATGAGGGTGCTCTACCACCCACCCACTGACTCCTGCCTCTCTGCCTTGGCATTCCCCTACACTGGGTCATCAAGTCTTCCAGGACCAAGGGTCTCTTTTCCCATTGATGCCTGACAAGGCCATCCTCTGCTACATATGAGGCTGGAGCCATAGGACCCTCCATGTATACTCTGGTTGGTGGTTTAGTTCCGGGGAGCTCTGGGAGGGTCTGGTTAATTGATATTGTTGTTTTTCCTATGGGGTTGCAAACCCCTTAAGTTCCTTCAGTCCTTTCTCTAACTCCTCCATTGGGGACCCCATGATCAGTTCAATAGTTGGCTGCAAGCATCTGCCTCTATATTTGCCAGGCTCTGGAAGAGCCTCTCAGGAAACAGCTCTGTCAGGCTCCTGTCATCAAGCAGTTCTTGGCATCCACAATAACATCCAGGTTTGGTGGCTGTATATGGGATGGATCCCCAGGTGGGGCAGTCTCTGGATGGCCTTTCCTTCTGCTCTACACTTTGTCTCCATATTTCCTCCCATGAGTATTTTGTTCCCCCTTCTAAGAAGGACTGATGCATCCGCATTTTGGTCTTCTTTCTTCTTGAGCTTCACGTGGTCTGTGAGTTGTATCTTCAGTATTCCAAACTTTTGGACTAATATCCACTTATCAATGAGTGCATACCATGGGTGTACATTTGTGACTGGGTTACCTCACTCAGGATTATATTTTCTAGTTCCATCCATTTGCCCAAGAATTTCATGAATTCATTGTTTTAATAGCTGAGTAGTATTCCATTGTGTAAATGTACCACATTTTCTGTATCCATTCCTCTATTGAAGGACATCTGGGTTC
The DNA here is from genome assembly GCA_019843965.1 of Rhynchomys soricoides. Taxonomy (NCBI): domain Eukaryota; kingdom Metazoa; phylum Chordata; class Mammalia; order Rodentia; family Muridae; genus Rhynchomys; species Rhynchomys soricoides. The sequence continues at coordinate 163,600 of JADRCH010007081.1, forward strand.
TTTCCAGCTTCTGACTATTATAAATAAGGCAGCTATGAACATATTGGAGCATGTGTCCTTGTTATATGTTGGAGAATCTTTTGGGTATATGCCCAGGAGGGGTATTAATGGGTCCTTAGGTAGTACTACATCCAATTTTCTGAGAAACCACCAGACTGATTTACAGAGTGGTTGTACCAGCTTGCAATCCCACCAACAATGGAAGAGTGTTCCTCTTTCTCCACATCCTTGCCAGCATCTGCTGTCACCTGAGTGTTTGATCTTAGCCATTCTAATTGGTGTGAGGCCGATAAACAACTTCAGCAAAGTGGCCAGATATAAAATTAACTCAAACAAATCAGTAGCATTCCTATACTCAAAGAATAAATGGGCTGAGAAAGAAATTAGGGAAATGACACCCTTCACAATAGTCACAGTATTATAAAATATTTTGGTGTGACTCTAACCAAGCAAGTGAAAGATCTGTATGACAAGAACTTCAAGTCTCTGAAGAAAGAAATCAAATATCTCAGAAGATGGAAAGATCTCTTATGCTCATGGATTGGCAGGATTAATATAGTAAAAATGGCCATCCTTCCAAAAGCAATCTACAGATTCAACGCAATCCCCAACAAAATTCCAACTCAATTCTTCATAGAGTTAGAAAGAGCAATTTGCAAATTCATTTGGAATAACAAAAAACCCGGGATAGCAAAAACTATTCAACAATAAAAGGATATCTGGGGGAATCATTATCCCTGACCTCAAGCTGTATTACAGAGCAATAGTGATAAAAACTGCACGGTATTGGAATAGAGACAGGCAGGTAGATCAATGGAAAAGAATTGAAAACCCAGAAATGAACCCACAGACCTATGGTCACTTGATCTTTGACAAAGGAGCTAAAAACATCCAGTGGAAAAAAGACAGCATTTTCAACAAATGATGCTGGTTCAACTGGCAGGCAGCATGTAAAAGAATGCAAATTGATCCATTACTATCTCCCTGTACAAAGCTCAAGTCCAAGTGGATCAAGGACCTCCATATAAAACCAGATGCACTGAAACTAATAGGAGAGAAAGTGGGGGAAGAGCCTTGAACACATGGGTACAAGGAAAAATTTCCTGAACAGAACACCAGTGGCTTATGCTCTAAGATCAACAATCAACAAATGGGACCTCATAAAATTGTATAGCTTCTGTAAGGCAAAAGACACTGTAAATAGGACAGAAAGGCAACAAACATATTGGGAAAAGATCTTTACTAATCCTATGTCCAATAGAGGGCTAATATTCAATGTATACAAAGAACTCAAGAAGCTAGACTCCAGAGATCCAAATAACTCTATTTAAAAATGGGGAACAGAGCTAAACAGAGAATTCTCAACTGAGGAAACTTGAATGGCCAAGAAGCACCTAAAGAAATGTTCAACATCCTTAGTCATCAGGGAAATGCAAATCAAAACAACCCTGAGATTCCACCTCACACCAATTAGAATGGCTAAGATAAATTTTACTTTTAAAAGACAAATAACATGATAGAGAGGTGATCTGTGAATTACATGAGACTGAAGAGATTATCACAGTCTTAACTATGGACAAAACGTTCCCTTTTTTGAAGCAAGGTTTTGTTGTATATCCTAGGCTGCTCTGGAGCTTTCTATGTAGCCCAGTATGGCCTCTAACTCATGACACACTCTCACTAGGGAAGAGGGACTGACGCTTCAAGCTGTGTGTCTGACTGTGCGACTGATCCTTCACCTGTTCTAGGTGAATTGTATTCCCATACAAAAATTATTGTATTCCCCCTTCCCAAATTATGTGAATATCACCCTATTGGGAAACAATATCTTTATCAAGTTAATGTCACCCTGTTGAGAAACAGAATCTTTACCAAGTTAAAGTAAAGACATTAGGATGGGCTATTATTAATATGACTGATATACCTTATAAAAGGAGGTACTATGCTGGGTGGTGGTGGTGCACACCTTTGATTCCAGCACTTGGGAGGCAGAGGTAGACTGATCTCTATGTGTTTGAGACCTGCCTGGTCTACAGACCAAGTTCCAGAACAGCCAAGTGCTCCACGGTGAAACCCTGTCTCAACAAACAAACAAACAAACAAACATAAAAATAAAAGGACTCTTCTGGTACCTTGATTTCAGATGGTAACCTCTCAAATGTGGAATCAACAAAATTTTGTTAAGAAAGTGGTTTTTCTGCAGGAGTTGTTCCCCAAACTTTAGCATATATGGAGAGCATACCTTCTGATAGCCATATTGGTATACCTGGCATGGTGCTTGCTTCCTTCCCACAAAACCAATTTTAAAAGTATCCCAAACAAATGTTGTTATATGAGAGGCATAGAGTGCATGGTTGATTTCTATCCATGAACCAGCTTTCCCCCAACAAACTACCCCAGTTGAAATCATCACTGTCTCTTACATGGCTCATTGAAATATCTCTTGCCTTCAAGAGACATATCCACTCTTAACTTCCCACATAAATGTATTCTCAATAGAGGATTGATAGTTCTTGAAAATCACAAATCCAATCATATTTCCCCCTGGTTAACACATTTCACAAGTTTGTGGTAAATACCACAGCACCATACTTTACTATTTTATATAACACTTTGTCATACATAGAAATGTTTCTTCTTGATCACCACTTTATTCTCTGAGCTATGTAGGACTGGGCACAAAACAGTTGTTCAGCAAATAATTATTAAATGAATAAACTCCAAACATGGTGCTATAGACCTAGGTTTTAAATAACACTCTCAAAAGATATGGCTTCTTTATGGATTTATAATGATCCTAATATCCAGGATTTTCTCATCATAAACTTGCTTGTTAGGAACAACTAGATACATATGGTGTTTAATCTGAAATGTAGGCTACCAGGAAAGATTTAGTTCCAGGCTTTTTACTCAAATGTGACAAAGATGAGAATTTGTTAATCACTAGGATGGACAATTGAAGCTGAAGCTGGACCACTTTATTCATGCACTCAGTTAAGGTTGCACAGTAAAATAAACCTGGCAGGGTTATAACAAGTTTCACTTCTTTGGCTTTAGAATTCACTCTAATAAAATAAAGTGGCCTGTCTGGATTGTATCCATTGTCAAAAGACACTTGAAATGTACTGGGAAACATCATGAAAGTATCTGAGGCTGTAAAGAGATGCCTCTGATTTAAACTGCTTTTCTGGCAAAAGCGATTACTGTCCCTTTGTTTCAATAGAATTGGCCCCCTGCCCCTCTGCAGTGGTGAAATCGCTAAGCTATTAAATCATTTCCTTCACATGTGCACAGGATGGGTCAGTAACCTGCCTCCACAACCAGTCATTCCAACTCAGACTGAGAGGGCAAAATCCACAGCTATCTTAATTTCTAACTTTAGGTTTTGATCTTTCAGTATTGTCATTTCAGTAATAGCAGTTTTGTTTTTGTTTTTCTTACTTAACTGGCTAAAATAAAAAAAATTGTGGGTCTCTTTCTTTCTTGACCCATAGATTTGATACACACTGTCCTGACAAAGGATTTGTTTGCTTACATTCTGATTGTTCTGATTGCTTACAGGCACTGGTATCCCACTGAGCTCCTTTTTTAGTGGCCCTATAAGACACCTTTAGGACATCAGTCAGATTAAAGGAAAATATAGAGAAAAACTGTACTGATGAACCTATCTACAAATAGCATGTGATTTAGCCCAATTTTTCTCACTACTACATATTAAGAAAGGTTAGTTAGAAATGGAACTAGCATTTTTACAAGCAGTGCAGAGAGAAAGCTACCTGCCCACTTGTCCTGAGGAGCCAGCGGGAGGTGGACTCCAGATGCAGGGACTGAGGAAAAGCCGGAAGGTAAGAGCCTGCCTGCTTCCACCTGTGGCCAGAGAGACCCACCTGACCCAGGAAGCCTCCATTTAAAAGCAGTGTAGAGAAAAATCTACCTGCCCACTTGTGCTGAGGAGCCAGCAGGAAGTGGGCTCCAGACACAGGGACTGAGGAAAAGCCGGGAGGTAAGAGCCTGCCTGCCTCCACCTGTGGCCAGAAACCCTGCCTGGCCCACCAGGCCTCCATATACAAGCAGTTCAGAAAGAAAGCTACCTGCCCACTTCTGCTGAGGAGCCAGCTGGAGGCAGGCTCCAGACGCAGGATCTGAAGAACAGCTGGAAGAGAGAACTGGTCTCCAAGGTTTATTGGCATCTGAGCTTGAAGGAAAGGCAAGCCACAGTCAGAGAGAGAAAGGCCAGCTAACACCAGAGATAACCAGATGGCGAAAGGCAAGGGCAAGAACACAAGGAACAGAAACCAAGACTACATGGCTTCATCAGAACCCAGCTCTCCCACCACAGCCAGCCTTGGATACCCCAACACACCAAAAAAGGAAGACTCAGACTTAAAATCACTTATCAAGAGGATGATAGAAGATTTTAAGAAGGAAATAAATAACTCCCTTAAAGAAATACAAGAGAACACAGGTAAACAACTGGAAGCCCTTAAAGAGGACACACAAAAAGCCCTTGAAGAATTACAGGAAAACACAATCAATCAAATGAACAAAACCATTCAGGAATTAAAAACAGAAATAGAAACAATAAAGAAATCACAAACGGAGACAACCCTGGAGTTAGAGAACATAGGAAAGAAATCAAGAATCATAGATGCAAATATCACCAACAAAATACAAGAAATGGAAGAGAGAATCTCAGGTGCAGAAGATACCATAGAAAACATGGACACAACAGACAAAGAAAACACAAAATCCAAAAAGCTCCTAACCCAAAACATACAAGATATCCAGGATGCAATGAGAAGACAGAACCTGAGGATAATAGGCATAGAAGAGAGTGAAGATGCCCAACTTAAAGTACCAGTAAATATCTTCAACAAAATTATAGAAGAAAACTTCCCTAACCTAAAGAAAGAGATGAACATAAGCATACAAGAAGCCTACAGAACGCCAAATAGACTGGACCAGAAAAGAAATTCCTCCCGTCACATTATAGTCAAAACACCAAATACACAAAACAAGGAAAGAATATTAAAAGCAGTAATGGAAAAGGGGCAAGTAACATATAAAGGCAGACCTATCAGAATTACACCAGACTTCTCACCAGAGACTATGAAAGCTAGAAGATCCTGGGCAGATCTCATACAGACTCTAAAAGAACACAAATGCCAGTCTAGGCTGCTATACCCAGCAAAACTCTCAATAATCATAGATGGTGAAACCAAAATATTCTATGACAAATCCAAATTTACACAGTATGTCTCCACAAACCCAGCCATACAAAGAATAATACATGGGAAACACCAACTCAAGGAGGAAAATTACACTCAAGAAAAAGGAAGAAAGTAAGCCAGGCAGTGGTGGCAAATGCCTTTAATCCCAGCACTCGGGAGGGAGAGACAGGCGGATTTCAGAGTTCCAGGCCAGCCAGGTCTACAGAGTAAGTTCCATGACAGCCAGGGCTACACAGAGAAACCCTGCCTCAGAAAACCAAAAAAAAAAAAAAAGAAAGAAAGAAAGAAAGAAAGGAAGAAAGAAAGGAAGAAAGTAATCTTTCAACAAACTCAAAAGAAGATAGCCACACAAACAATATAAACAACATCAAAAATAACAGGAAATAACAATCACTATTCTTTAATATCTCTTAACATCAATGGTCTCAACTCCCCAATAAAAAGACATAGACAGACAGACTGGATCCATAAACAGGACCCAGCATTTTGCTGCATCCAGGAAATGCACCTCTGTGTTAAAGACAAACACTACCTCAGAGAAAAGGGCTGGAAAACAATTTTCCAAGCAAATGGCCCCAAGAAACAGGCTGGAGTAGCCGTTCTAATATCGGATAAAATTGACTTTCAACCAAAATTCATCAAAAAAGATGAGGAAGGACACTTCTTACTCATCAAAGGAAAAATCAACCAAGAAGAACTCACAATTCTGAACATATGTGCCCCGAATGCAAGAGCTCCCACTTTCATAAAAGAAACTCTACTAAAGCACAAAGCACACATTGCATCTCACACAATAATAGTGGGAGACTTCAACACCCCACTATCAACAATGGACAGATCTTGGAATCATAAACTAAACAGAGACACAGTGAAAGTAACAGATGCTATGAACCAAATGGGTTTAAAAGATATCTATAGACCATTTCATCCTGCATCAAAAGAATATACCTTCTTCTCACCACCTCATGGTACCTTCTCCAAAATTGATCATATAATTGGTCACAAAACAAACCTCAACAGATATAAGGAGATTGAAATAATCCCATGCCTCCTATCAGATCACCACGGATTAAAGTTGGTCTTTAACGGCAAAAACAACAACAGAAAGCCCATATACACATGGAAGCTGAACAATGCTCTGCTTAATGATAACTTGGTCAAGGAAGAAATAAAGAAAGAAATTAAAGACTTCCTAGAATTTAATGAAAATGAAAGTACAACTTACCCAAACCTATGGGACACAATGAAAGCAGTGTTAAGAGGAAAACTCATAGCTCTGAATGCCTCCAAAAAGAAACTGGAGAGAGCATATACTGGCAGGTTAACAGCACATCTGAAAGTTCTGGAAGGAAAAGAAGCTAATACACCTAAGAGGAGTAGGAGGCAGGAAATAATCAAATTAAGGGCTGAAATCAACCAAGTGGAAACTAAAAGAACTACACAAAGAATCAACAAAACCAAGAGCTGGTTCTTTGAGAAAATCAACAAGAGAGATAAACCCTTAGCCAGAATAACCAGAGGGATCAGAAACAGTATCCAAATTATCAAAATTAGAAATGAAAACGGAGATATAACAACAGACTCTGAAGAAATTTAAAAAAAATCATCAGATCCTACTACAAAAACCTATATGCAACAAAATTGGAAAATCTGGAGGACATGGACAAGTTTCTAGACAGATACCAATTACCAAAGTTAAATCAGGATCAGATAAACCATCTAAACAGCCCCATAACCCCCAAAGAAATAGAAGCAGTCATTAACAGTCTCCCAACCAAAAAAAGCCCAGGACCAGATGGGTTCAGTGCAGAATTCTATCAGACCTTCAAAGAACACCTAATACCAATACTCTTCAAGCTATTCCATAAAATAGAAATGGAAGGAACACTACCCAATTCATTCTATGAGGCCACAGTCACACTAATACCAAAGACCCACAAAGACCCAACAAAGAAAGAAAATTTCAGACCAATTTCCCTTATGAATATTGATGCAGAAATACTCAATAAAATTCTTGCAAACTGAATCAAAGAACACATCACAATGATCATTCACCATGATCAAGTAGGCTTCATCCCAGGGATGCAGGGATGGTTCAATACCCGGAAATCCATCAATGTAATCCACTACATAAACAAACTCAAAGAAAAAAAACCACATGGTCATTTCGTTAGATGCTGAAAAAGCATTTGACAAAATTCAACATCCCTTCATGATAAAAGTCTTAGAAAGATCAGGAATTCAAGGAGCATACCTAAACTTAGTAAAAGCAATATATAGCAAACCAGTGGCCAACATCAAACTAAATGGAGAGAAACTCGAAGAAATCCCACTAAAATCAGGGACTAGACAAGGCTGCCCTCTCTCTCCCTATATTCAACATAGTACTTGAAGTTCTAACTAGAGCAATCAGACAACAAAAGGAGGTCAAAGGGATGCAAATTGGAAAGGAAGAAATCAAAATATCACTATTTGCAGATGATAGGATGGTATACTTAAGTGACCTGAAAAACTCCACCAGAGATCTGCTACACCTGATAAACAACTTCAGCAAAGTGGCCGGATACAAAATTAACTCAAGCAAATCAGTAGCCTTCCTATCCTCGAAGGATTAACGGGCTGAGAAAGAAATTAGGGAAATGACACCCTTCACAATTGTCACAAACAATATAAAATATGTTGGTGTGCCTCTAACCAAACAAGTGAAAGATCTGTATGACAAGAACTTCAAGTCTCTGAAGAAAGAAATCGAAGAAGACCTCAGAAGATGGAAAGATGTCCCATGCTCATGGATTGGCAGGATTAACATAGTTAAAATGGCCATCCTGCCGAAAGCAATCTACAGATTCAATGCAATCCCCATCAAAATACCAACTCAATTCTTCATAGACTTAGAAAGAGCAATTATCAAATTCATATGGAATAACAAAAAACCCAGGATAGCAAAAACTATCCTCAACAATAAAAGGACTTCTGGGGGAATCAGCCTCCCTGACCTCAAGCTGTACTACAGGGCAGTAGTGATAAAAAATGGCATTGTATTTGTACAGTGACAGGCAGGTAGATCAATGGAATAGAATCGAAGACCCAGAAATGAACCCACACACTTATGGTCACTTGATCTTTGACAAAGGAGCTAAAACCATACAATGGAAAAAAGACAGCATCTTCAATAAATGGTGCTGGTTCAACTGGCAGTCTACATGTAGAAGAATGAGAATTGATCCATTCTTATCTCCCTGTATAAAGCTCAAATCCAAGTGGATCAAAGAACTCCACATAAAACCAGATACACTGAATCTAAAAGAAGAGAAAGTGGGGAAAAGTCTTGAACACATGGGCACAGGGGAAAAGTTCTTGACCAGAACACCAATGACTTGTATTCTAAGATCAAGAATCGACAAATGGGACCTCATGAAATTACAAAGCTTCTGTAAGGCAAAGGACACTGTCAATAGGACAAAATGGCAACCAACAGATTGGGAAAAGATCTTTACCAATCCTACCTCTGATAGAGGGCTAATATCCAATGTATACAAAGAACTCAAGAAGTTAGACTCCAGCGATCCAAATAGCCCTATCAAAAAATGGGGAAGAGAGCTAAACAGAGAATTCTCAACTGAGGAAACTCAAATGGCTGAGAAGTACCTAAAGAAATGTTCAACATCCTTAGTTATCAGGGAAATACAAATAAAACAACCCTGAGATTCCACCTCACACCAGTCAGTATGCCTAAGATCAAAACTCAGGTGACAGCAGATGTTGGTGAGGATGTGGAAAAAGAAGAACACTCCTCCATTGCTGGTGGGAATGCAAACTGATACAACCTTTCTGGAAATCAGTTTGGCAGACCTTCAGAGAAATGAACATAATACTACCTGAGGACCCAGCTATACCACTCCTGGGCATATACCCAGAAGATGCTCCAACATGTAATAAAGACACATGTTCCACTATGTTCATAGCAGCCCTATTTATAATAGCCATAAGCTGGAAACAACCCAGATGTCCCTCAACAGAGGAATGGATACAGAAAATGTGGTACACTTACACACATACAATGACTTCATGAAATTCGCAGACAAATGGATGGAACTTGAAAATATCATCCTGAGCGAGGTAATGCAGTCACAAAAGAACGAACAAGGTATGTACTCACGGATTAGTGGTTATTATAATAAGCCCAAAAGTTCGAAATACCCAAGAATCACTTCATAGCAATCATTGGGCTGAGTGTAAAGTCCCAGATGGAGGAGTTGGAGAAGGAACTGAAGGAGCTGAGGGAGTTTGCACTCCCAGGGAAGGAGCAACAGTGTCCAGTGGCCTGACCCCTTGATGCTCCCGGAAACTGGATCAGCAAGCAAAGAATACACATGGAGGGATCCATGGTGCTGGCCACATATGTGGCAGAGGAGGGTCTTCTTATCCATCAGGGGGAGCAGAGGTCCTTGGGCTTGAGGGTGTTAGATCCCCTAGTATAGGAGAATGCCAAGGAGGGAAGCTGAGAGTGGGTGGATGATTGGCTGGGGAAATACCCCCATAATTGCAGGGGAGGGGGAGGGAATAGTGAGGTTCCAAACGGGTGATCAGGATAGGAGGAAATATTTGAAATGTAAATAAAGTATGAAAAAAAGAGAATCGACAAATGGGACCTTGAAAATGCAAAGCTTTTTCAAGGCAAAGGACACTGCAAATAGGACAAAATGGCAACCAGCAGATTGGGAAAAGATCTTTACCAATCCTATGTCCGATAGAGGGCTATTATCCAGTATACACAAAGAACTGAAGAAGTTAGACTCCAGCGATCCAAATAGCCCTATCAAAAAATGGGGAACAGAGCTAAACAGAGAATTCTCAGCTGAGGAAACTCAAATGGCTGAGATGCACCTAAAGAAATGTTCAACATCCTTAGTCATCAAGGAAATGCAAATCAAAACGACCCTGAGATTTCACCTCACACCAGTCAGAATGGCTAAAATCAATAACTCAGGTGACAGCAGATGCTGGCGAGGATGAGGAGAAAGAGGAACACTCCTCCATTGCTGGTGAGATTGCAAGCTGATACAACCTCTCTGGAAATCAGTTTGGTGGACCCTCAGAAAAATGAATATAATACTACCTGAGGACCCAACTATTCTATTCCTGGGCATATACCCAGAAAATGCTCCAACATGTAATAAGGACACATGTTCCACTATGTTCATAGCAGCCATATTTGTAATAGCCAGAAACTGGAAACAACCCAGATGTTCCTCCACAGAGGAATAGATACAGAAAACGTGGAACATTTACACAATGGAATATTACTCGGCTATTAAGAACAATGACTTCATGAAATTCACAGGCAAATGGATGGAACTTGAAAATATCATCCTGAGCGAGGTAACTCAGTCACAAAAGAATGAACATGGTATGTACTCACTGATAAGTGGTTATTAGTCCAAAAGTTCGGAATACCCAAGAATCACTTCACAGTAACCATTGGGCTGAGAGTGGGGTCCCAGATGGAGGAGCTGGAGAAGGGACTGAAGGAGCTGAGGGAGTTGGGAACCCCATGGAGGGAGCAACAGTGTCCACTGGCCTGACCTCCTGATGCTCCCAGATACTGGATCACCAACCAAAGAATACACATGGAGGGACCCATGGTGCTGGCCACATATGTGGCAGAGGAGGGTCTTGTTAGACATCAGGGGGAGCAGAGGCCCTTGGTCCTGAGGGTATTAGATCCCCCAGTATAGGAGAATGCCAAGGAGGGTTGACTAGTATGGGTGGGTGGGTGGGGGAATACCCTCATAGAAGCAGGGGAGGCAGTGGGGATAGGGGGTTCCAAAGGAGAGATCCGGAAAGGGAGAAACATTTGAAATGTAAATAAAGTATCAAAAAAAGAAAGAAAAAAATCTCTTAAAAAAAAAAAAGAAATAAATGGAACTAGCTTGGGAATATCTGAATTATAAGCAAAATTCCAGAATTCAAGCTATGTCAATGAACACCAACTGGCAGCTATTGCTTTTTATAAACTTAACCTATGCTGACAAAGACAAAGATTATATGCTTCATTTCAACAAGTGTGTTTCCTATCTTGGTTTCTAAAGTACAACAGGTATTTTTAATAGACTTGCCATATACAACATTCTCAATGCATCACTGTTCATCAAATAATAGGCTGAAATGGGTGCAGCTGCACAACGACAGTATGAAGGATTGTTGCTTTAGCACAATTCTGTATATAGGCCTCAGAGGTAGCTAAACGAATCTACATGGTGATGAGCTACCATTGTGCACACATGTATACACAAGTGTACATGTAACCAGAGCCACCTAGAGTAGCTCTTAATTGGTAACAATCTCCTTTGCTTGTTGTGAGAGATGCTAATACAAAAGGAACTGGGAAAAGGTTTCATTGGTCTCCTATATGTTCCTTTTTATAACTTTCTGTGAATATGATGATTTTTAAAATAATGAATCTTAAAAAGACACACAATCCAAAATGATTTTAAAATATACACTGTATGTTATAGATGAACCCTAAAAGGTGAAACAAGTTAAAAAATAAATAAAATTAAAAATTAAAAAGCATAAGTTACAAGTGTTGGACTTCAATCCCAAAGCATCAACCATTACTTTAAATGGAAATTTACTCAATATTGTAGTGAAAAGGTACTTATTATATGATTATACTGGGCTAAACTTTGGGATGTGTACAACTGCAGTGCTAATAGCAGTCCAATGAACCAAGTTCATAACTGCCAGGAGGTTTGAAGTGAAAGAGAATGAAGTTAGAGAGATGGTTGTGTCCAGATGAAGGAAGACTAATAGGTAACATAATTAACAGGGCTTGGTCACCAGCTAGATATGTGCCACAAGAGAAATAAAATACATTATCCACTGAGCTATCTCCTTAGCCCCTTCTCTTATTTCTAATTTTCTCATTTATTTGAAGCAATGTTCTTGAATGTTGTGAATAGAGAAGAAAGACACCTAATGTCAACTTCTGGCCTCTACACACAAGCACTAGCACACATGTGTGCCAATAAAAATGCACACATGTATGCACAACACTCACACAGGGAAATTGAAATTAAAAGATATATTAAAGCAAGGGGAGATGCCAGAGGTACAGTAAGAAGATGGTACATCCTTTAAGTTAGTTGATGAGCCTTCAAGATAGCTTAAAGCTGTACCAGAAATGTTTTCAGGCTAGTCGCTTTTATCCTACCCTGAAGTTTACTGGGAAGTACTTGAAACAAATGTAATGGCATAGCAAGACATCCTCAAAGCCATGTGTTAGAGCACTTTAAGCAAATTCTGCTTTATTGCATAGAACTATCAATGCTATTTTCTAAAATCTACTTATATACTCCAAACATTTCTTTCACTCCACCTAAAAACTTTTCCTTTGGACTCAAGAAGACAGTGGAAAGAAGGAAAAGAAGAGTAAGATTTGTTCTTGTCTGATTTGCTGACTTTAATTTCCTTTTTAGGTCTTTTCTCATTCATGTTCCTATGACTTTGAATAAGTTTTCCCTATTCTATTTCTCTTACTCTTGTGCTTCTAATGATATATACTTAGTAAATGCTGGTTAGTGTTTTGGAAACCTAAATACTCAATTACTGACTGCAATTTGTAAGGCCTACAAGAATCTTGGATGTGATCCCAGAACATGAAATAAAAAATAAATAAAAAATAAAAAATAAAAAAAAAAAACACTTGGCAATAGCTTGGAAGCTTTTAGTTACTTCCAAAGACCAGCTTCTCTACGCTGAGTTCCCATTTTCTTTTCAGTGGTTGTACCTTGAATGTACTCAGGAAGCTTAGGTATATTTATAAGTTGCACAAGGTGAAAAAAAAATTCATTGAGAGAAAAAATAACAGAATTCTGGTTAATCCTCCATTTTCTGCTGAGGTTTACTCTATTTCCTTGCCAAAGGGGTCATGGAACTCAAGGGCAGAGGGTTGGGAATTTCCAGGATCAGGTTGCATTGCTCCTCTCTGTTCTGGCTGAGTTCCAGTAGTCCAGGGATTGCTGGTGACCCTTCAGCCTGATGGTCTGTAACCTTCTGCTCCATTACAGATAGAGTTGGAACTTGTCCTAGGCATGGGATAACTTCCTGTGATTGTGCTGGAGATGACCTGGTCCCGAGGATCTACTTCTATGGTTTGTCAACAAAAGCAAGGGAAATCTTGTATCTCTGCAGTGATGTGGGACTTTAGAGGAGAAATCCTGAGACTATATGTTCAGCAGAGATAAAGTGAGCCAGGGGGCTGTGTTCAAGCACAGCCACACTACATGACATGTATTTGACCTTCCTTATGCAGTGTTTCTTAGTATTCCTTGGATGGTAGTCTTAGCAGTCAATAAGTGCTGCTACATAGAGTCCCAGAGGTTATAAATTTGTGTCACCAGTCACCATATATTGTGTACCATCATCAAGATGCAAAATGAGTTGGAATGATAAACTAAAGCCAATTCAGGAACAGCATCATTTTAAAACTCAGATAAAAATTATGATTGGGTCTGCAGTGCAATGAAAATACAAAAGAAATAATCAAGTTTGAACACATTCAAAGATGGTTAATAGAGTCTGTGATAACAGAACTGACCTTATGAGAGACACTACCAGTGTGGGAGAGGGGAAGATCCTCTAAACAAATGTATTTTCAAAGGCACAAAATCATAAAAATATGCTTTCTTTTGTGGTAAGTGTATTCTATGAGAGGTTGACACTGGAAATCTTTCTCAGTTGCTCTCTACCTTATGTTTTGAGACAGGGTCTTTCACTAAACTTGGAGCTCATAAATTCAGCTAGGAGGACTGGCTAGCAAACCCCAGGAATCTATCTGTCTTCCCCTTTAACCACTTCCCAGAGCTAAGATTATGGGTATGTACCAACATTCCTGGCTTTTTCATGTGGGTACTGGGGAATCAAACTCAGGAAAAGAACTAAATTGTAATAGAGTTATGAACATAGAAAAAATATAAGAATACCATACCAAAGGCATAGAAAATGTTTTCAGGGATTAATTCAGGTCTCTATACTTGTATAGCATGCATTTAACTGACAGAGCTATCTCCCATCCCAAGCACATATTTTTTAAAAGTACTCTCACACCAAAGTGTTGATATAAATAATAATGATGTCCACATAACATGAAGGCCCTACTGTTATTCAATTGCATAGTGACAAATGGTTAATATACTCAAATCTACATCTACATATATATATATATATATATATATATATATATATATATATATATATTCTATTAGAATCAAAAATGAAAAACTGTAATTTCTCCCCTATAAAAGGATTATTATAATCAAAGTAACAACAACAAGTCCTGGAGTAACACAGGCTCCTCAAAACATGCACTTACAGTTCAAAACACATATATCCCAGAATAGGTTATTACATAATTTGATATTCTCTCTGATCCCCCACATGAGATTTGCATTCTTTTTATACAATATACTGTAGAGATTAAGGTGCAAGGAGCTTAAACAACCTGTCTATAGGCACAAGCTACTAATAAACAAGCAGTTTAATTTATAAGTTGTTATCTCAATGCTTACTTTGTTGCAAGATAGTCTCTGATTCTCATCTTCTCTCCCTGTCCTAGCTTTTTCCTCAAACTCTGTCTCTCCTTGTCTCACTGCTATAAGAAAAACTATTATCCATGATATAGTTAGCACTTCTCCAGATTAGACTTTTTTTTTCCCCACTGAAATCCTTCAGAAACTCTTGTCAAATTTGTGCCATTTCTAAGGGAAGATGAGGTGTATAACTAGTATAGGGTTTCTTCCCACAAGTTAATGATCTTTCTTGATTTTAGATACTTTTTATTCTTTTTAATGAGACCACAGAGATGATTTGTACAAACATATAATAAAAATCTTATATTAATTTCATTTTTATATCTTTCTCAGAAACATCTTTTTAAGTTTTGTCTACCACATAGTAGGCCAAACAGGAGTATCTTGTTTAATTTTGTATTTATCTGATGCCCAATAAGGCTAGCTATTGTTTTCTATATGTGAAGTCCTTTCAAATACATCTGTAAACTGTTAGTCATGTGTTTACAATTATTATGCTGATATTCTTAAAATAATTGATAAACTGTATTTCTTGATTGCCACATGTGATATGAAAATGTTTTCATACTTTATCATACATTTTTTAAGTTTAGATGACCTCAAGAAAAAACTAGTTTACTATATCTATATATCTATTCAACATCTATATCATCTATATTTGGGGGGAACTCAGAGTAAGGCACCGTGGGAGAGTTCCATAATTCAAAAAGTAATAAGGCTACTTTCTGCCCTTGTACAAAAAAATCTGGCCAAGGTTAAAGTGAAGACTTTTGGGTTAAAGTCATTGGCAGAGGAAATTTCAAGACAGCCTAGTAATTGACTCTGTCATGTGGTTATTGGTGTTCACTTTTATGCAGAGCTATAAAGAAAAGGAGCAAGGAAAAATACAAAATTTACAATTTTAAGAGAAAAGTAAAGGAACTGAGCTAAATCTACTGGTCCAGGTTAGACTTTTTTTTTCTTCACTGAAATCAAAAAAGCCTAATGCTAAATGGAATAAAGGGAATGATGACCTCAGGTCAGAATCTACCCAACTAAGCTTACAGTTTGTGAAAATGAATTAAAGAAAAGCTTAAGCCATGAAGGAAACTATTGAAAAAAGAAAGCTGGTGAGGATGTATTTGGATGAGGGGGCCAAGTTCCAGCTGCAGAAAGCAGAAGAACTTGGCTAATTCAGCCATGTGATTCTGTCTTTAGAGTCAAAGATATAATCTACCCCCACAACTAAGGAAAGCCTCTGAAGCCAGGCATATATCCAGGATGTACCTGCATGGAGACCCAGAGAGGCCACTTGAAGAAGAGGTCACTGTGAATGTGAGGCCTAGAGATTTTGTCAGTGATTGCAAGATATCAGAGCTGTGGGATATTTGCCAAGGAAAGCTGTAGACCAGGTATGGAATCAGTCTGAGAGAGAGAGAGAGAGAGAGAGAGAGAGAGAGAGAGAGAGAGAGAGAGAGAGATGTTGCAGTCAATAAAGTTGAAAGGAGTTGGAGATCAGACATGAAGATGCAGAAATTGGACTTTATCCTGCTGGATTTCAGCCTTGCTTTAGTCCAGTATTTCTTCACTACATTCCCTTTCCTTCCATTTGGAATGGCAATGTATATCCTGTGACAGTATATGTTGAAATTATGTAATCAGCTCTTTGATTTTTTGATTTAAAGGGTTTAGAGTGAAGAGATTTCCGTGAGATTTAGAAGAGACTTTGAACTTTGAACTTTTAACCAGTGTTGACATTGCTACAGACTATGGGGACTTTTGAAGTTGGACTGAATGCATTTTTGCATTATGATATGGTCTATGGGGGCCAGGGAGTGGAATGTAGTGGTTTGAATAAGAACAGCCCCACAGGTTTATACATTTGAATGCTTAGTCATCAAGGAGTGACTCTTCCTGAGAAGGATTAAGAAGTGTGGCCTAGTTGAAATAATTACAGCTTTGTTGAAGGAAATGTATTCCTGGGAGTGGGTTTTGAGGTTTCAAAAGCCCAAGTGAGCTCCAATAGTTCTCTCTTTTGTTGCTGCCTGTGGATCCAGACATAGAACTCTCAGCTCCTTCTCCAGCACCATGTCTGCCTGTGTGCTGCCATGCTCCCACCATGATGACAATGGACTAAACCTCTGAAACTGTAAAACAGCCCTAATTAAATGTTTTCCTTTATAAGAGTTTCCATGATCACAGTGTCTCTTCACAGAAATAGAATACCAAGACACTGCAAGAGAGAAAGGTAAAATCATCTATAAACAGGCTTATCTGAATAACAACTGATTACTCACTGGGAACATTAAATGCAAGAAGGCTTTAAAAAATGCATTCTGAAAGATCACAATTACCAACCCAGACTATTATTCCCAGCAAAACTATTCATTAAAATTAAAAGTAAAATAGAAGTTTTCTATAATAAAAACTTAATAAAGGAATTTGTTACCACTAAACCACTTCTATAGAGGACACTGGAAAGAATACTTTGCTGAAGACAAGGATAAATACACCTAATAGGTCACACTAGTTAAACAAACAATACTAGGACAATTCTCCAACAAACATCCAAGAGGGGTGAAAAATGGCTTCATGATTAAGAATACTTGCTGTTCACCAGAGGACCGGAGTTTGGTTTATAGCACCCATACTAGGCTGCACATAACCACCCATAACTCCAGCTCCAGAGGATCTGATACTCTCTTCTGATTTCTGTGGGCTCTTGCACACACATGGCATACATACATACACACAAATATATACTGTAACAAATATTTTTGAGTCTGAAAAAACATTTCTAAATAATAAAATGATAGGAATTAATTCTTGTCTTTCACTAATAATTCTGAATATTAATAGTCTCAATTCTTCAATAAAAAGACACAGACTAGAAAACTGGATTAGAAAGCAAGATCCATCTTTCAAATATGTTTATTTGTTTGTTTATACATTTATTTATATATTTATTTTATGTGTGTGCCCATGTGTGCACACACATGCACACTCATACCACATGTATGCAATGCCCAAAAGGACTAGAAAAGGGTGTCAGATCCCATGAAATTGGAATTAGAGATCGTTGTAAGATGCTTCACATGGATGCTGGGAACAAAATCTGGGTCCTCTGGAATAGCAGTCAGTTTGTGCTCTTAACAACTATTGGAGTATTAGATATAAAACCAAATAACCTCAACACAGTGACAGTGCATCCTGAAAAAAATATTAGAAACATTGGAGTTAAGTGATGTTGGTAAACAAACATGCCTACAGACACCTACCGAACATTATCTCTAAACACTAAAGAGTATACATCCTTCTCAGAAGCCCATGAAACTTTCTCTAAAGTCAACCATACAGTAGGACACCAAATAAATATCAACAAATATAGTAATACTGGCTGCTGGGGCACACTGCTAGCTAATTGGTAAGAACCCTCTGGAAGTCCCACAGCTGCCACTGGGAGCCCAGTGGACTCAGGACCCAACACCACCCAAACCCACCCCACACAGCCGAAAACCCCTCCCCTTCTACCCAGTCCTTTCTGCTGAGGCACACTGCTAGCTAGTCTGCTCCCCTGGAGATACCATATCCTGAGCCAGCCCAGAAGATCCGCTGCAGTCAGAGCATTTGGGCAACTAACACCACAGCCTGAGGCATCCAAGAAGATTTGCACACAGGGCAACTGGCATCCCAGGAGATTTGCTACACACAAGGCAACTGATCACCAGCTTGTCTGCTCCCCTGAAGATACTAAAGCTTGAAGGCATCTCAGGAGCTCCTCTGTATACAGGGCAACTGTGCTACAGACACCACAGTCTAAAGACCTCCTGGGGACTCTATGGCATGCAGGACAACTGACATAACAGAATGAAAGCCTCTCTGGAATTCTGCTGCACACAGGGAAACAGAAACTACAGTCCATAGGACCCCCCCCCCAGGCCCCCAGAGAACATCTTCACAGGACAACAGCCTGACTGCTCCTCTGAAGACCCAACAGTCTGAAGGCCTCCTGGGAAATCTACTGCAGCCAAGGTAACAGAAGAGCCCCCAGTTGGAAAGCCCCTACAGTAAGGGCCACAGGCCCACCAGGAGACCAGAAGCAAGCCAGGGACAAAAGAGACAGACTCCACACAGAATCACCGAGACCAGCAAACACCAGGGATAACCAGATGGTAAGAGGCAAGCACAAGACCATCAGCAACAGAAGCCAATATATATGGTCATCATCAAAACCTAGTACTCCCACCACAGCAAGCTCTGAATACACCAACACATCTGGAAATAAGGAAGCTGACCTAAAATCCTATCTCATAAAGATAATAGAGTCCTTTAAGGAGGATATAAATAACTCATTGAAAGAAATGCAGGGAAACACAGTCAAACAGGTGAAGGAATTGAATAAAGCAGTCCTAGACCTAAAAGTAGAAGTAGAAACAATAAAGAAAACACAAATGGAGGCAAACCTAGAAATGGAAAACCTAGAAAAGAGGTCAGGAATTACAGATGCAAGTATCACTAACAGAATACAAGAGATAGAAATCTCTTGAGAATCTCAGGTGTAGAAGATACCATAGAAGAGATTGACACAACTGTCAAAGAAAATTCAAAACATAAAAAAAAACTCCTAACCCAAAGCATCCAGGAAATTCAGGACACAATGAAAAGACCAAATCTAAGAATAATCAGAATAGAAGAGAATGAAGATTCTAAGCTCAAAGGACCTAAAAATGTCTTCAACAAAATCTTAGAAGAAAACTTACCCTACCTAAAAAAAGAGATGACCATAAAGGTACAAGAAGCCTATAGAACAGTAAATAAATGGGACCAGAAAAGAAAATCCTCTCATCACATAATAATTAAAACACTAAACCCACAGAACAAAGAAAGACTATTAAAAGCTGCAAGGGAAAAGGGCCAAGTAACATACGAAGGTAGACCTATCAGAATTATACCAGACTTCTCAACAGAGACTATGAAAGACAGAAGAGCCTGGTCACAGGTCATGCAAACTCTAAGGGAATACAAATACCAGCCCAGGCTACTATACCGAGCAAAATTCTCAAACAACATAGATGGAGAAACCAAAAATATTCCAGGACAAAACCAAATTCGAACAGTATCTATCTACCAATCCAGCCCTACAGAGGATTCTAGAAGGAAAACTCCAACACAAGGAAGGTATCTATACCAAAGAAAAGACAAAATATTAAGCATCTCACAACAAAGCCAAAAGGAGAGAACCACAAGCACATAAAGCAACCTACAAAAACAAACATATCAGGAACCAACAGTCATATGTCTTTAATATCTCTCAATATTAGTGGACTCAACTCACCCATAAAAAGACATAAGCTAACAGACTGGATGCGCAAACAAGATCCAGCATTTTGCTGCATACAAGAAACACACCTCAATAACAAAGACAATCACTAGCTCAGAGTAAAAGGATGGAAAAATGCCTTCCAAGCAAATGGTCCCAGGAAACAAGCTGGAGTAGTCATCCTAATATCCAATAAAATAGACTTTTAACCAAAAGTTATCAAGTGTGATGAGGAAGGACACTTCATATTCATCAAAGGGAAAATCCATTAAGAGAAAGTCTCAATTCTGAACATCTATGCCCCAAATGTAAGGGCACCCACATTCATAAAAGAAACTTTACTAAAGCTCAAAACACATATTGAACCCCACACAATAATAGTGGGAGACTTCAACAGCCTACTCCTATCAATGAACTGGCCACTGAAACAGAAACTAAACAGAGACACAGTGAAACTAATAGAGGTTATAAACCAAATGGATTTAACAGACATCTATCTACAGAACATTTCACCCTAAAACAAAAGAATATACCTTCTTCTCAGCACCTCATGGTACCTTCTCCAAAACTGACCATATAGTTGGTCACAAAACAACCCTCAACTGATACAAGAAGATTGAAATAATTCCATGCATCTTATCAGATTACCATGGCCTAAGGCTGGTCTTCAAAAACAGCAAAAACAACAGAAAACCCATATACATGTGGAAATTGAACAACTCTAGTCAATGATAACTTGGTCAGGGAAGAAATAAAGAAAGAAATTAAAGACTTCCTGGAATTTAATGAAAATGTTGACACATCATACCCAAACTTATGGGACACAATGAAAGCAGTGCTAAGAGGAAAATTCATAGCACTAAGTGCTCCGGTAAGGAAATTGGAGAGATCCTACACTAGCAATTTAACAGCACACATGAGAGCTCTAGAACAAAAAGAAGTACACACCCAAGAGGAGCAGACTACAGGAAATAGTCAAACTCAGGGCCCAAATCAACCAAATAGAAACAAAGTGAACAATACAAAGAATGAACAAAACCAAAAGCTGTTTCTTTGAGAGAATCAACAAGATAGATAAACCCCTAGCCAAAATAACTAAAGGGCCCAGAGGCTGTATCCAAACTAACAAAATCAGAAATAAAAAGGGAGCCATAACAACAGAAATAGAAGAAATTCAAAAAATCATCAGATCCTACTACAAAATCCTATACTCAACAAAACTGGAAAATCTAGATGAAATGGATGGTTTGCTCGATAGATATCACATACCAAAGTTAAATCAAGAGCAGGTAAATGTAACCTTCCCAGCCTTGAGCAGGCTAAGCAGACCTTGAACATTTGCCACGACAGGTCTTATCAACCTGGACAGAGACATCTGCCTTGGCTGCAGTTGCAAGTTCCCATGGGAATTTAGCTGTTTTGGCTGCCTGCACTGACCTTGCTCTACAACATACTACAGCTGAAGCAGGGGATGGGTTGTGTGGTTTTTCCCTTTATAAATTAAATACAAAACTTATTATTAAATTTTGAGCCTTGATCAGAATATAGACTTGGCTTCGTGTTTCTCTTGCGTCCCCTACCTTTTTCATTTCCAGCCCTCCTTTCAGGTAAACTCTGTCTGAACGTAGGCCACTGGACAGCTATAGGTAAACTATCTAAACAGGCCCATGTCCCATAAGGAAATAGAAGAAGTCATTAAAAACCTCCCAAGCCCCTCCCCCCAAAAGCCCAGGGCTATATGGATTTAGTGCAGAATTCTACCAGATCGTCAAAGAAGACCTGATAACCATATTCCTCAAAGTATTCCATAAAGTAGAAACAGAAGGAACACTACCTAATTCATTCTATGAAGCCACAAATACTCTGAAACCTAAACCACACAAGAACCCAACTAAAAAAGAGAACTTCAAAAATTCTACCAGAGAACTTCTCCACTGATAAACAACTTCAGCAAAGTGGCTGGATATAAAATTAACTCAAATAAATCAGTAGCTTTCCTTTATACAAATGATAAACAGGCTGAGAAAGAAATTAGGGTAACAACTCCCTTCACAATAGTCAAAAATAATACAAAATATCTTGGGGTAACTCTAACCAAATAAGTGAAAGATCTGTATGACAATAACCTCAAGTTTCTCAAGAAATTGAAGAAGATCTCAGAAGATGGAAAGATCTCCCATGCTCATGGATTGGCAAGATTAATATAGTAAGAATGGCCATGCTACCAAAGGCAATCTACAGATTCAATGCAATCCCCATCAAAATTCCAACACAATTCTTCATAGACTTAGAAAGAACAATTCTCAAATTGATCTGGAAAGGCAAAAAAAACAGAATAGCAAAAACAATACTTAACAATAAAAGAATTTCTGGGGAAATCACCATCCCTGACCTCAAGCTTTACTACAGAGCAATAGTGATTAAAAACTGCATGGTATAGGTACAGAGACAGACACTTTGATCAATGGAATAAAATTGAAGACTCAGAAATAAAACCACACACTTACAGACACTTGATCTTTGACAAAGAAGCCAAACATATACAATGGAAAAAAGAAAGCATCTTCAACAAACGGTGCTGGTGTAACTGGATGTCAATATGTAGAAAAATGAAAATAGACTCACATTTGTCACCTTGCACAAAGCAGAAGTCCAAGTGGATCAAGGACCTCCACATAAAACCAGATACACTGAATCCAATAGAAGAGAAAGTGGGAAAGAGCCTTGAACTCATTGGCACAGGGGAAAATTTTCTAAACAGAAATTCAATGGCACATGCTCTAAGATCAAGAATTGATAAATAGGACCTCATGAAACTGAAAAGCTTCTGTAAGACAAAAGACATAGCCAATAAGACAAATCAGCAACCTACAGATTGAGAAAAAAATCTTCACTAACCCCACATCCAATAGAGGGCTAATATCCAAAATATATAAAGAACTCAAGAAGCTAACCACCAAAAAACCAAACAACCCAATCAAAAATGGGGTATAAAATTAAACAGAGAATTAACAACAGATGAATCTCGAATGACTGAGAAACACCTAAAGAAATGTTCAAAGTCCTTGGTGAGCAGAGAAATGCAAATCAAAACAACCCTGAGATTCCACCTTACACCAATCAGAATGGCTAAGATCAAAACCTCAGGAGACAGCAGATGTTGGCAAGGATGTGGAGAAAGAGGAACACTCCTCCATTGCTGGTGAGATTGCAAGCTGATACAACCATTCTGGAAATCAATCTGGAGGTTCCTCAGAAAATTGGAAATAGATCTACCTAAAGACCCAGCTTTACCATTCTTGGGCATATACCCAAAAGATGCTCCAACATGCCACAGGGACACGTGTTCTACTGTGTTCCTCGTGGCCTTATTTGTGATAGCCAGAAACTGGAAACAATCCAGATTTCCCACAATGGAAGAATGGATATAGATGGAATAGTACTCAGCTGTTAAGAATGAGGACATAATGAGTTTTGCAGGCAAATAGATTGAACTAGAAAATATCCTGAGTGAGGTAACTCACAACCAAAAGGACATGCATGGTATGTACTCACTAATAAGTGGATATTAGCCCTGAAAGTACAGAATACCCAGGATACAAACCACAGAACTCAAGAAGGTTATCAAACTAAAGGGCCCAAGTGAGGATGCTTCAATCCCACTTGGGAGGGAGAAGAAAGCAATCACAGGGGGCAGAGGGAGGGAAGGATATGGCTTGGAGAGGGGACAGGGAGAAGAAAAGGGGAACATGATCAGGTATTGGGGGGGAGTTAAGCCCTGAGGGCCAGCAGAATGAATGGAAATATGCAACCTGGGGGAGGGGTGCCTCTAGAATGTACCAGAGACTGGGGAGGTAAGAGACTCTCAGGACTCAAAGGGAGGAACCTTAGATGAAATGCTGGACTGTGAGAAGAGGGAACTTGGGATCCAACTCAAGGGGAGGCTCCAAGGCCTGACACTATTACTGATGCTATTGTGTGCTTACAGACAGGAGCCTAGTATGGCTGCTCTTGGAGAGGAGTAACAAGCAGCTGAAAGTCAGATGCAGATACTTATACCCAACCAATGGACAGAAGCTGGTGACCCCTGTGGTTGAATTAGGGAAAAACTGGAAGAAGTTGAGGAGGAGGGCAATCCTGTAGGAGGACCAGCAGTCTCAAGTAACCTGGACCCCTGGGATCTCTCAGACACTGGACCACCAACCAGGCAGTATATACCAGCTGATATGAGGCCCCCAACACATATACAGCAAAGGACTGCTGGGTCTGAACTCAGTCAGAGAAGATGCACCTGACCCTCAAGAGACTTGGGGCCCCAGTGTGTGGGGAGGTCTGGTGGGGTAAGGGAGGTGGGACATCCTTTTTGATATGGGGGGGAGGAGGTGTGGAATGTGGAACAGTAGGAAGGCAGACCAGGAGAAGGATAACAACTGAACTGTAAAAAAAGATTAAAGAATGATAATAATAATAAGTAAAGTAAAGAGAGAAAGATTTTGAAATGTGTACATTTTTGTCAAACAAGAAACTCTAATGTGGTATGAAAAATTGGATTGAGTTTACTTGTAATTACACAGTTCTTATGGTCAAAAGGCCCCAGACCACTGTGTTCTTGTCAGCATTGAAAGCCACAATGTAACAGACTCACTTGTTGTGAAACAGGAAGTCATGACTTTGTGGTGATGAACTGAAATAACTACACATAAAGATGTATCTGAGGCATGAGAAAGCAGCTTTGCTATCATGGTGCTGTTTCTGCCTTCTAGAAAGCTTTACATTAGCATAAAGGGAAATAAATTCTTATCTGCAGAGAAGACAGTAAAATGAGCTACTTTGATAGAAAGTCTTCAGGAGGTACTAGGTACAACCCACAAGGGTGTCATCCACTCTAGGATTTGGAGAGACAATGACATTGAACAAATCCACCACAGCCCCTTTGCTCAGTCTAACAGCTCAGAGAGGGAGATAGACATATAAACATAAAAGGTGATCCAAAGGGGAAGGAAACCAACTTTGATCTCTGTTTCCATTGCAGCACCACCCTTAGCTGTAGAGACAACAGATCTGCAGTCATCATTTCAGGGTTTCACAGCATACTTCAGGCCTGTCTAGTCTGACTGAATTAGGGTACCCAGTATGTCTTCTCTGCTTCAAGACTATAAAAAATTTTTCTTTTAAAATTTCATAGTTAATTATTATATGAATATTATTATAAAGAACTAAAACATCACAAGAACTAAAATGGAACAGATTTACTTACTAAGAGTAAAAATTACTTATATGGTAAGAAACTGCTATGAACAGAGTTTAGATGATTAATACACAGGGAATTGTATAGTTTAGTAAGTGAAGCATGTAAAGTAAAGAGCTTCTGTGTGGCATCATGATAAATACGGATAAAATGACCCAATAGAAAAAAAGGTCAAAAGACATGATTAAGCTTTTCATAGAAAATGAAACAGAATAAAAATTAAACATTAATAGATGTTTTATGCCTTCGATCTACAACCTATCCTGCCTACAAGATGTGCTGGGGCAATGGTGGCACTGAACTTGTGAGAGTGGCCAACCTATTACTGTCTCAATTTGAGGCCCATGACAGGAGAGGGAGCCCAGGCCTGACACTACCTGGATGGCCAGGAACCAGAAGCAGGATAGCCTATAATCCCAGGATAGAACCAACACAAATGGAAAAAAAGTCAATGAAATTATTCCTAATGATATTCTGCTACACTCATAGATTGGTTCCTAGCTCAATCATCATCAGAGGCGTCATGTAGCAACTGATGGGAGCAGATACAGAGACCCACAGCTAAATTAGGTAGAGCTCAGGAAACCCCACAGAAGAGGGGAAGGAAGGACTATAGGAACCAGAGAGGTCAAGGACACCAGAATACATCCCACAGAATCAACTAAACAGGACTCACAGGGGATCACAGAGACTGAAGTGACAATCACAGGCCCTGTATTGGTTTGAGCTAGGTCCTCTGCATATACCTCATGGTTGTGTAGCTGGGTCTTCTTGTGGGACTCCCAACAATAGGAGTCTGGGGTATCTCTGACTCCTTTGCCTGCTCTTAGGACCCTTTCTCTCCTACTGGGTTACCTCATCCAGCCTTGATATGAGGGTTTGTACCTAGTCTTAGTGCAACTAGTTATGCCGTGTTCAGTTGATATTCCTGGGAAGTCTACTCTTTTCTGAAGGAAAACAGAGGAGGAGTGGATCTGGGAGAGGGGCTTGGAGAAGTGGAGGTAGAGGAAACTGTGATCAGGATGTAATATATGAGAAAAAATAAACGAGAGAGAGAGAGAGAGAGAGAGAGAGAGAGAGAGAGAGAGAGAGAGATGTTTTATGAAGCTGGGCAGTGGTGGTGCATGCCTTTAATCCCAGCACTAAAAAAGCAGAGGGAAGTTGATCTCTGTGAATTTGAGGCCAACCTGGTCTACAAAGTGAGCTCCAGGACAGCTTGGGCTATACAAAGAAACCGTATCTTGAAAACCCAAAACAAAATAAAAAGTTTTATGTAAAATCTTTCTCAAATTGGCAAAAACATTTCATATGTGTACATAATGGCTTAAAATTAGAAACTTAATGTCCATGAAAAAGGTTAAATAAGTTCTAGTATGAAGAAGCAATCCACATATTCCCTTTTATTCTAGTCTGTTTTTATATTTTTATATCTTCAAAATGTCAGTGGTCTTGTATGTAATGAAAGGCCCCTTGAATTTCATTTAGGTTTTTTATCTTAATGTTAGTCTGAGTGAAAATAAACAGTAAAGCTAATAAATTTTCAACTAAAAGCAAGGCTTTTTGGTTTTTTGTTTTGTTTTGTTTATTTTTATTATTGTTGTTTTTGGTGGTGGTGGTGGTGGGTT
Source organism: Rhynchomys soricoides (assembly GCA_019843965.1). NCBI lineage: Eukaryota > Metazoa > Chordata > Mammalia > Rodentia > Muridae > Rhynchomys > Rhynchomys soricoides. The sequence goes on from JADRCH010007081.1 coordinate 190,596, forward strand.
TTTTGTTTTGTTTTGTTTTGTTTTGTTTTTTAGACAGGGTTTCTTGGGGTAGCTCTGACTGTCCTGGAATACTGTGTAAACCAGCATGGCCTCAAACTCACAAAGATCTTCCTGCTTCTGCCTCCCAAGTTCTGAGATTCAAGATGTGTACCACAACCAACCAGTTAAAAGCAAAATTTTAAAACACAGACTGTTCATAAGATATCTTTCTAGACTTCTGCTGTCTCTACCCTCTATATCATCCTCTCCTTGGTAGAAATCATCACTGTCTTTCACCTACACACAGCACTCGAACCATGCCTGACCTAGCCTCCCTGGTTCTGTACTAGCCTTTACAGCCTATGCATCTGCCTTTGAGAGTTATCTTCTCCCCTGACCCCCATATTCCTATCACCAAAAAATAAAATCTAACCTTCAGAGGAACCAGGTCACTATTGTATTCTTACATTCATGCTCTAGGTTATGACTAAATTCAGAGAAAGAAGTGTGGAGGGGCTTTTTAGGAGGCTTCCCCACTAAGGTGCTATCCTTGGTGTCACAAGGGCCTATAAGCAGAACTCATCTAAATCATGTGACTGAGACTCTGAACATACAAAGATCCCTTTGATCTCTGCCCATCACTTGTCTGTATTTCTTTCTCTGTTAGGCCTGAGTTTTGTCACCTAAGTCACTGGCTTTTTATTTATTAGAGGTAAAATGCCTCTCTCTCCTTTCTATTCTCTCTTTGACTTTCAACTACCACTTTATCTTTTTTCTATCACTGACTACCTAAAATGATCTCTTCCTAAATAATATTAGGAAACTGTTTCCAGTAAGAAAAAAGAACCCCTACTTTGCCTGAAGGCCCAAGTAGCTTCTAATTCAGCTTCTTTTTGGTGATGAAACAGCTATTTGGCTTCTCTCATGTCTGTCTTCCTTGTCAGTTCTATCAGTCGTAAACTTGGAAGAAGAAAGGGTAACTAGATAACTTTATAAAGCATTACCTCTTATTCTTTTAACTAAGGGCACCTCCCAGAATTCAATGCTAGGGGTTGTTGTTGTTGTTGTTTGCTTAGATCCTTTCATATGCAGCCATGATTTCAAGTACCCAAAGGCAACCAAAATTCCATTTAGAGCTCAGATCCTTCTCTGCATGTTCTCTAGCTATTTCTTTTCTTTTTCTTTTTTCTTTTTTCTTTTTTTTTTTTTTTTTTTTTTTTTTGGTTTTTCAAAACAGGGTTTCTCTGTATAGCCCTGGCTGGCTGTCCTGGAACTTACTCTGTAGACCAAGCTGGCCTCGAACTCAGAAATCCACCTGCCTCTGCCTCCTAAGTGCTGGGATTAAAGGTGTGCATTACCACTGCCTGGCTAGTTCTCTAGCTATTTCAAAGTCATATGCTCTAACCTGAAATATACCCATCACACCCATATCTGCCCCCCATCAAGTCTTCTTTCTAACACACTCATTTTTCCAGTACCTATTGTGAAATAATCAGTGTCCAAAATGATTTCAACAGACTGGTGAAAGAACCAATTTGTGTGTGTGTGTGTGTGTGTGTGTGTGTGTGTGTGTGTGTGTTGATGAGAGAGAGAAACAGAGACAGAAGAGTGTGGAGGGGGGATTTAACAGTAATAACATAAGATACTGAGTTTCCCTGACTGAAACAAAACACTAATAGCACAAGATCAACCTGGAGAATAGATAGCTTAACAGAGGAAAACTAAGTTGACAGGAAACTCAATGTGAGTCAATAGTATGGTGTAGCTGCCAGAACAAAGCTAATGGAATAGCCAGCTGCCTTCTCAGAAGCAGAGTCTTGATTAGGAGTGATTGTCCTACTCTGCCTGCCCCTGGACAGTCTTAAGTCTGGAAGAGTTTATGCAGCTCTGGTATCAGTTCAGAGGAGGCACACAAAGCAATGTGGAAACTCACAATGCTCTTTGCTGTTCAATCCTAAGGAATAGCTGAAGATACTGGAAATGTTTAGAACGGAAATGTTAGTTGAGCTAACTTCCAGACCATAATCAGCCATCTGTATAAATAACATTATCATTTGTTTTAGTTACTCCAAATCTGAACCTTTTTGTGAATCCCTTACCTTGTAAGTTTTTAGTAAAGAAAAGGTGAACTGCAGTTAAACAAGCAAGAACTGAGAGAAAAAGTCTTTTCTAGTTCCCCTTACAGCTAGAATTCAGACTTTGAGAGCCTTTGCTGATAGCTTTACATAAAGCAGCTGTTCTCAACCTGTGGTCCGTGATCCCTACAGGAGCTACATATCAGATATCCTGTATATCAGGTATTTTTATTACTACTCATAACAGTAGCAAAATTATTAGTATTAGCAATAGTTATGAAGTATCAACAAAAATAATTTTATGGTTGGGGGTCACAACAACATGAGGAACTGTATTAAAGGGTCACATCATTAGGAAGGTTGAAAACTACTGATATAAAGCTTAGTTCTGCTGGGCAATGGTGGTGCACGCCTTTAATCCCAGCACTCGGGAGGCAGAAGCAGGCAAATTTCTGAGTTCGAGGCCAGTCTGGTCTACAGAGTGAGTTCCAGGCCAGCCAGGGCTACACAGAGAAACACTGTCTCGAAAAAAAAAAAAAAAAAAGCTTAGTTCTACAGACCTCACAGAAGTCTTTACAGTGGAAAAGTGCCTGAACAGAACACCAATGGCTTGTGCTCTAAGATCAAGAATTGACAGATGGGACCTCATAAAATTGCAAAGCTTCTGTAAGGCAAAGGACGCTGTAAATAGGACAAAATGGCAACCAACAGATTGGGAAAAGATCTTTACCAATCCTACATCTGATAGAGGGCAAATACCCAATATATACAAAGGACTCAAGAAGTTAGACTCCAGGGAACCAAATAACCCTATCAAAAAATGGGCAACAGAGCCAAACAGAGAATTGTCAACTGAGGAAACTCAAATGGCTGAGAAGCACCTAAAGAAATGTTCAACATCCTTAGTCATCAGGGAAATGCAAATCAAAACAACCCTGAGATTCCACCTCACACCAGTCAGAATGGCTAAGTTCAAAAACTCAGGTGACAGCAGATGTTGGTGAGGATGTGGAGAAAGAAGAACATTCCTCCATTGCTGGTGGGGTTGCAAGCTGGGACAACCACTCTGGAAATCAGTTTGGTGGACCCTCAAAAATTGGACATAATACTTCCTGAGGACCAGGCTATACCACTCCTGGGCATATACCCAGAAGATGCTCCAACATGTAATAAAGACACATGTTCCACTATGTTCATAGCAGCCATATTTATAATAGCCAGAAACTGGAAACAACCCAGATATCCCTCCACAGAGGAATGGATACAGAAAATGTGGTACATTTACACAATGGAATACTACTCAGCTATTAAAAACAATGACTTCATGAAATTTGCAGACAAATGGATGGATCTTGAAAATGTCATCCTGAGCAAGGTAATGCAGTCACGAATGAACATGGTATGTACTCACTGTTAAGTGAATATTAGCCCAAAAGTTCAGAATAGCCATGATTCAATTCACAGCAACTATTAGACTGAGTGTGGGGTCCCAGATGGAGGAGTTGAAGAAGGGACTGAAGGAGCTGAGGGAGTTTGCAGCCCCAGGGAGGGAGTAACAGTGGCAACTGGCCTGACCCCTCTATACTCCTGGAGACTGATCCACCAACTAAAGAATACACATGGAGGGGCCCATGGTGCTGGCACATATGTGGCAAAGGAGGGTCTTGTTCACCATCAGTGAGGGGAGAGGCCCTTGAGCCTGAGGGTGTTAGATGCCCCAGTACAGGGGAATTCCGGGGTGGGAAGACAGGAGTGGGTAGGTGGGTGGGAGAGCATCCTCATAGAGACAGGGGGAGGGAGGATGGGATAGGGGCTTTCCAAAGGGGAGACCTGGAAAGGGATAAACATTTGAAATGTTAACAAAGTATCAAAATTTTTTTAAAAAAGAAAATCTTATGTCTAAAATAATATGTATATTAAGAAGAATTCTATAAGTGGGGAGTATGGGATCCTTGCATCACTACCACAGGATAATATTGAGAGACATTATTGTACTCTGAGACAGCTATTGTTTCCAAAGAAGAAGAAGAAGAAATTCAAAGGCCTAAGCTTGTGGCTCAAAACATGGTTTTAAAAAATAGACTTTCTGCCTCTTATCTTACAATCATATGCTGAAATAGTATAAAACCAAGCTTCACAGTTTAATATTTCAAGTGATCAAATTATTCTACCACAATCTTATGTGTGAAACTAAGAGCATGTTGAAGAAGGCCTGGGGAACTGAGAGAACTGGGGAGCTGAGAACTGGAATAGAGAACCTTTCAGGACTAAGGGTTCAGGTCCTCTCATAGGTAAAGAGCCTGGACTTGCTGAGGTATTGGATAAGAAGAGAAAAATGTGAATCATGGAGTGAAATGGTCCCTGATCTGCATTCTTATAACAGTTTAGTAAACAACCTTTTCCTTCTTCCTCTTCTATGCTACTTTATCTAAGTTGTGTTGGAGCTAGTAAAATTTACAACTGAATCCACAGTAAGACAAGAGCCATCACTCAGACCATCCTACCTCCTTTCATACAAAAGGAAAAAAACAAATAGGCAGTGGTGGCAGTAGATTTCTCACCAGCCCTAGACCTGACATGTGGTTTAGGGTGTTTTTTCCTGGCTGTTTAACCTCAAAGCTTGTTTCTCCAGCCCTCTCACTATTTCTGTGAACTACTCAATATTGTTTTGATAAGCAACTTTTTGCTGTTGGACATGTTTCTAGGAAAATACAGTTTACCAAAAGTGACCTAGAGTAGTTAAACATATTAATTTCCATAGGAGAAACAGAAAGTTGACAATGATCTAAACACACAAAATAATACCAGTCCAGTTTTAGAGAATTCTGCTTGACTACGGCAAGTTTGCAGTTTTTATAAGGTAAATATAACATTTATGCCAAAATCATCTAAAGGTTTAGAGACAATAAAACCAAAGACTAATCTCACTTATGAATATAAGGATCCAGAACTGGAATTTACTCCAGAAATGTACAAATAGTTCATTATTAAATAATCTACTAATAGAATCATTGCTTTAATAGGAAAACAATTAAAATTCAGATGGTCATCTCTAGAAATGTTGAAATATTTTAATCAGTAAAATGCAGGAAAACAGGGATAGCAAACTTATCAAAGTGACAGTACCTTCTATCCTAACTAGTTTGACCTTCCAGAAGGAAAGGTTGGGTTTTGACATAGCTTCTGCCACATCTCATGGCAGAAGCCACAACAGCACCTATGTGCCTACTGCAAATGAATCCTCAAAAGCTTTGCTTTTTCCTTCTACCACTCTTAATTCAAATAAGATGCAGAAAATGAGATCTGGCTTCCCCAGTGATTGTCTAGAGTGAAATAAAAAAGATGAGAGCCCTAAGGGAAATGACAGAATTTTTTTTCTTCCTCCCCTGTTGAAAAACAATATTTTGAGGTGCAGTGCTTTTCAAATATATATAAATAAACTTATATATGTATATAAATATATATAAATAAACTTGTTCAAATATTTCTTTTTTTTCTTTTCATATTTTATTTACATTTCAAATGTTTCCCCCTTCCCAGATCTCCCCTTTGGAACCTCCCCATTCCCTCTGCCCTCCCCCTGCCACTATGGGGATATTCTCCAACCCACCTACCCACCCAAATAGATCCTCCATAACTCAATAGCTGGCTTTATTTTCTTGTAAAGCTGCAGCATACTAAGTATCAGTTTTTTCTGTTCCTTTTTCCATTATCTTCATTATACTGGGTTTATGATTCTAACAATACATTGGCTGAAGTTCTATTTTCTAGGGAACCCAGCTAAAGACAAAAGCAATAGTTTAATACAGTCAAACAACAACCAGTTAGTACATATAGTGGAAAAAGACCTCAGTTACAAATAACCAAATTAAAATTTGCTAGTCATAAACTTAATAAGAAATGCATAAAAGTCAATATTAAGAAAACAATCTAACTTTTAATTACAATTTTTCATACAATGTATTTTTATTGTATTTTCCCCACCACCAACTTCTCTCAGATCCTCCACCTTCCTACCCACCAAACTTTATTCTTCATTCTCGCTGTCAACTTAAAAAAAAACAAACAACCAAAAATCAAAACAAACAAACAAAAATTCCCAATACAAAATATATTCAAAATGCATAGAATCCATTGCATGTTAACTATTCCGGGGCTCAACTCACAGAGATTGTACTGTGACAGCATGTATAGGATCTGCACAGATTTAAACTAGATAAAGTCCCAGGACTCAGAAGGAAGAGTGAACACAATGTCCCACCCCTAGCCAAGAAGCTATGTGTAATTGGTATCTGCTGAGAAGAGGTAGATATCTCTACTGAATGCTTTTTAAATGGAATTACATGACTTGAATGAACATTCTGTTCCAGTGGAAGTCATATAAGGAGGGCCATAGAATTCCTTATTACTCACAATCCACTGAAACCTTAAATGAATAGGTTAAGGAGTATGGCTACCACAGTACTAAGAGTAAAGAAATCAACCCTTGACACTACTTTTGTGGAGAAAAGTGTTCACATTGAGTGCCTTTTTGATGGTGGTGCACCACCAACCAACCTGATTGTCAATGGCTATTATCAATATTAATTATCATACCAGTTAATTTTTGTTAAAAATTTTGCAGTTGCGTTGCTGTCTATTGAGTTGCAAACCTTGGAAAATCTCCAGTGTTTGTGGCTGTGGCATGGGATGGGGGATTGTGGAGGGGTAACTGGGAAGTGGGATATCATTTGAGATGTAAATGAATGGAATGATTAATAAAAAAAGAAATGAAGCCGGGCAGTGGTGGCGCACGCCTTTAATCCCAGCACTCGCGAGGCAGAGGCAGGCGGATTTCTGAGTTCAAGGCCAGCCTGGTCTACAGAGTGAGTTCCAGGACAGCCAGGGCTACATGGAGAAACCCTGTCTCGAAAAACCAAAAAAAAAAAAAAAAAAAAAAAAGAAATGAAATGTGAAGATGTGGTACAATTCAAATGTGGTATGGAGCTTTTAAAAACAGGCAACTTTTTTACTTGGAACAGAATCATCCTAAAATGCATAGACTCAAATAACTCAAATACTCAGAGACTCAAATGTTTATCCAACTAACTTTTGCCTCAATAAAACTTGGGTGGTTGGTGCGATTGCCTTGAAAATGGAACTTCAGAAGGAACCTAGTTTATTGTACATAATTAGTTAACATGTTGACTTGGTGAATGATTCTAATGAAGTTTGTATAGGGGTATTGAAAAGCAGTTTTACCACCACATGCTTGGCAGATTTGTAGTCTCTAAATTTGGGTTATAATCAACCTATTTGAGCATTTATCAAAAGATTCTTTCAGGTCAGCATTTTAAATGTTCTTGTTAGGGTCTGGAGAGATGGGTCTGTTGGTAAGAGTACATTATGTATAGACCTAAGGACCTGACTTCGGATCCTCAGAATCCACATAAAAGCAAGATGTAGGTAGCCACTGCATCCACCTGAAACCACAGTGCTTTAGGAGCCAGAGACAGAAGGATAGTTAGGCTTGTTGGCCACCATCCTAGCTACAGGTTCAGTGAGAAATCCTGCCTCAAAGAAATAAAGTAGAGAATGATAGACACTCAACTTCTTCCTGTGGCCTCTGTGTACACACAGGGCACACACTTTCACACACACACACACACACACACACACACACACACACACACACATTAGTTAGTCCAAAAGAATTTTCATTTTAAAGATTGTATCTATCTGTCTGTCTATATGCATCTGTGTGTTTGCACAAGTGTGTGTGTGCAGCTGCATGCGTTGCATGCACCTGTGTGTGCACAAAAGCTAGAAGAGGATGTCAGACCCTTCAAGAGTTAAGAGTTCTGGGCATCTGCAGGACACCCAGCTTGTTACATAGATGCTGAGATCTGAGCTTCAGACCTCATGTCTGTGCAGCACTCTTAACCACTAAACCATTTCCAATCCTCTCTCTCTGGCCATTTTTAAAGTTATATAGTCTTTAAATCTACTCCTGTGCCAGAATCTTATTAATATGTAAGAAATGTAGAAAAATTAGGTGTTTAAAACTCAAACATTATAGTGGTATATTTTTAGTATTACACAGAAGTTAAAATTCTAGAAACTAAGAACATTTTCAACCCTATGTAGTTTGTTCCTCCAGTTATTTCAAACATTGTAGGGCTTATATGGATATTGCATACCCATTTTATGTTCACCTCTCCAATAATCATGCCAGCATATAACAGTTTTGCTCAAACATTTTTTAAAACCTAATCTTATATTCATTATTTAACTCTTTATTTATTTCTTTTCTTCCTTTCCTTCCTTCCTTCCTTTCTTCTTTCTTTCTTTCTTTCTTTCTTTCTTTCTTTCTTTCTATATTTCCTTCTTAGGCAGGATGATTATTTAACTTCCTGTTTCCTTGCTTACTGAGGAAAAAATATCTCATTCTGTAACTCACACTGGCCTGGAACTCATATAGCCCATAGTGTCCTCACATTCGGCAATCCTCCTGCCTCAGCTTCCTGAGTACTGGATTTTCAGATGTGAGCCATCATGCCTGGTTATTTAATGTCTTTCAAAGTCTTGCTATGTTAAACCTTAACTCTGAAAATGTACATTGTTAGGAAAATACACAACTTTAATACTTTAAGACTGGCAGGTAGAATTTGTGGAGGCTAATTCCCCTACAGGGTAATGTAGGTATAGAGACCTCCAACTTCTCTATGACCCATGACCCAAGGAATAAGCTACTATCCCACATCCCCATTCCCTTTCCATCACTTTTATGTCACATGTGTACTCTCCAAATTACTTTCCCTAAAATCTCTTTTGCTTCCTCTCATGATCCCCTTTCTAAGTTCCTGACTTCTACCCACACTCATACCCACACGTGTATAAAAATCAAAAGCTAAGAACAGTATATGAAACAGAACATGCAGTATTGGTGTTTATGAGTCTGGATTATCTCAGTTAATATAGTAATTTCCAGACCCATTCATTTTCTTTATGGCTGAATGAAACTACATTATTTATATGTGCCACATTTGTGATGAAGTCTGTCGTATGTGTTGTAAGTTATTTGGCAGCATGCCTGATCTCTACCAACTAGATGCCAGGAGCATTCTCAAAAACAATTTTAATAACAAAAACATCTCCAAATGTTTTTAAATTCATCTTTTGTACGAAAGGATTAACAAATGTATAGTTAACTAATACTAAAAAATGTTTTGATTTTTTTCTCTGAAATACAAATTCAAGTGAATATGTTATGCTTTTTTCCAAATAGCCACCCTGCAAGAGCAAAATTTACTCTCATGGAGAACTTTGATTGAGATGATCAGATAGGAACAAAATCATATAATCAAGAATCTAGAGTTTGAAGACTACAAAATCAAACCCAAAAACCTCTTCCTCAAATACCACAAATATATTTTTCCTGTCTCAAGAACTTTGCACCTGCTGCTCCTTCTTTCTAGAAATCCATTCCTGTAAATTTCTCAAGCTGGTATTCATTCAGCAGTCTTACAATCTGTAGTGAGAGGTGGGCTCTGTTACTTTATATTATTACAGACAGAGCTCAGGGCCTTGCTCAACCTTCACAGCTGCCTCCCTGTTGTGTGTGGCAGGCTGTGAGAACAAGTATACCAGATCATTTAATTTCCTCAGCTTCTTCCCTCTCATGAAGGTAGGGTGGAGGTGGGGATGGGGTAAGGGTTACTACTGCACATTGTCTAATAGCACTAAGCCTAGCAAATAGTGCTCGTTTCTTATCTATCCATATCTAATGAAGAATTCATCACTACATGCTTACTCAGCTCTAATGCACTGAGATAACACCCTGAGTTTGATGTTTCAAGACCCCAGGTACACAAAAATGGTGCCTCTGAAATCAGTGAGAACCAGTACAGCCCACAGAATATAAGAACTTCTCAGGACCAGTAATGCTCCTTGTGATGGTTTGTATATGCTTGGCCCAGGGAGTGGTACTATTAGAAGTTGTGGCCTTCTTGGAGTAGGTATGTCACTGTGGGTGTCAGCTTTAAGACCCTCATCCTAGCAGCCTGGATGTCATTCTTCCACTAGCAGCTGTCAGATGAATATGTAGAACTCTCAGCTCCTCCTGCACCATGCCTGCCTGGGTGCTGCCATGTTCCTGCCTTGATGATAATGGACTGAACATCTGAACCTGTAAGCCAGCTCCAATTACATGTTGTCCGTATAATAGTTGCCTTGGTCATGGTGTCTGTTCAGAGCAGTAAAACACAACTAAGACAGAAGTTGGTACCAAAGACTGGGGTACTGCTATGATAGGCCTGACCATGTTTTTGTTTGGAAGAATGTGGACTTGGAGACTTTGGATTTGCAAAGCCATGGGATGTTTTAAGTGGGGCTTATGAGCCATCTTAGTAGGAATATGGAAGACTTTCTTGATGTGCGTAATTTGAACTGTGCAGACCTGACCCAAGAGGTTTCAGTGGAGAACTTCAGTATGTGGCTTAGAGATTGTTTTGTAGTATTTTGGTGAAGAACATAGCTGCTTTTTGCCCTTGTCTGAAGAGTCTGCCTGAGACTAAGGTAAAGAGATGTATACTAATTTCATTGACAAAGGAAGTCTCAAAAAAGCCCAGCAGAGACTTTGTTCTCTGGTTAAGTCTCATGAAGAGCATTTTAACCAAGCATAGCAAGCTGAGAAAGAAAAATATATAGTTAGAGTATTAAAGGGGCACCAGGAAGTGAAATGGAGCTGAATCCTATGATCAAGGATATTAAATCGAATTAAGGGAGTAGTGACCTTGGGGCAAGATCCCACCCAGCTAAATTAGGTTCAGGTTTGGAAGAACAAGCTTTTAATCTGAGGAGGAAAAGCCAAGCAGATCTCTGAGTTGAAGGCCAGCCTTGAACAGAGTAGGTTCTAGGTAAAGAAAAGCTTAAGCCCAGGCATAGAGGTACATGCCTTTAATCCCAGCATTACGGGAGACAGAGCCATGCAGATATCTGAGTTCAAGGTCAATCTACAGAACAAGTTACAGGACAGTCAAGCTTAGGCAGTGAAGAAGTTGAAAAACAAAGCTGGTGATAATGTAATAGAACAAGAGGGGCCATGTTCTAGCCCTACCAAGCAGCAGAACTCGGCAGCTTTGGCCATGTGGCTCTGGCTTTAGAGTCAAAAATAGAAGGGACTACTGGGACAATTGATGCTGGTTAGCTGGAGCTAAGAAATTAGTGGTGATTAAAAAGAGACCAGCATCATTGAGGTGAACTCTACTGGGAAGTGTTTTCTGAGAACACAAAGAAGCAGTGTTCCAGAGGTAGCCACTGTTGTACCTCATGATGCAGCTGAACTTGGTAATATTTAAGAATCACCCAGGTGGTACTGGTTTTGAAGGTATGAAGAGGTCATGGACAGCAGCTGAGGCTTGGCACTGTAAGAGGCCAGGGAAGGCCACTGGTGAAGGTGCAGCCTAAGTTGTAGTTGACAGCCCAGGACTGAAGGGGTCATGCTTGGTTAGAGTTACCCAAGATATTTTATATTATATGAAGCTATTGTGAAGGTGTTGTTTCCCTAATTTCTTTCTCAGTCCATTTGTCATTTGTATATAGGAGGGCTACTGATTTGTATGAGTTAATCATGTATCTAGTTACTTTGCTGAAAGTGTTTATCAAGTGTAGGAGTTCCCTGGTAGAAATTTTAGAGTCACTTATATTACCATATCATCTGAGAATAGCAATACTTTGACTTCTTCCTTTCCAATTTGTATCCCCGTGATCTCCTTCACTTATTCATACAACTAAGAATTCCAGTTCCATATTAAATAGGCATGGAGAGAGTGAACAAACTTGTTTTGCTCCTGATTTTAGTGGAATTGCTTTCAGTTTCTCTCCATTTAGGTTGGTGTTGGCTATGGTCTTGCTGTAAATTACCTTTATTTTGTTAAAACATGTCCCTTCTATGCCTAACCTCTCCAAGACTTTCATCATAAGTGGTGTTAAATTTTGTAAAGGGCCTCCTCTGCATCGAATGAAAAGATAATGTGGTTTTTGTCTTTTAATCTGTTAATATAGTGGATTTCATTTGTTAGTTTATGTATGTGGAACTATCCCTGAATGAAAAGATTTGGAGGGAGAGGTGGAGATCTGCTTCTGGCTTCCCTGGCCAGGAGATACCTGCTGAGATTGGGGTCTGGAACAAAGCAAGGGTCAGTGAGGGCTCTGAAGGAAGTTTGGAAGGGAAGATCTCTGTGATCCACTGGAGATGGGGGGCATAGAGAAAGGAGTGTCAGCAGCAGTTCTGTTCTGCAACAGAGCTGGGAATGAGACTTGGGAGTTGGACTTGAAGGGCTGAAGTAGTGGTGAAGATCTTTACTTTGCCTTTGAGAGGCTTAAAAATACAGCATAACTCACTCCATCTTGATTGTCAGATTCCATTTTGTGCCTGACCTACTTTGAGGGCCTTGGAACCTAAACTCCTGGACTGCAGGTGCAGACTGTTCCAGGAACTAACCACATCCTTGACCAGCCTTGTGTAACATCATTGTTCAGCAAGCCTTGATGGATTGCAAGCCTTGATGAAAAGTTCCCAAGCCCCCACCTGCTTGCGGTTTTTGCCCTTAAATACTCAATCATTTCTGCCCTCAGGATCACCATTTCATGGTGGTCCAGCTCGAGCTATCTAATTAAAAATCCTTCTTTGCTAATTACATCAGTGTCATGTCCTATTGGTCTCACGGGGGTCCTGAGTGAGACCAATAGCAGGATGGTTCTACACCTACCTGCTTCCATGACCAGAATAGCCTGCTGGCTCCCTGTTGTGGTTGGGGACTAGGATAAAGCAATGATTTGGGGTAAAGAAGTTTGGAGGGAAAGATTTTTGTGATTCACTGGAGAAAGGGGCAAGGGCTGAAGGGAGGCTACAGCAGGTGGTCTGCTAAAGAGCAGGAGAATAAGACTGGGGTTTTGGGGGAGCTGAAGGAGAGGTAAAGATCTGCACTCTACCTTGCTTCCCTGGCTGGGGTGGCCTATAGGTTCCCAGAGATTGTCTGCTGGAGTTGGGGGCTGGGATTAAGCAAGGTATGGAGGGAAGGAAATAAGAAGGGGAAGATTTGTGTAATCTACTGGATATGGGGGTAGGGAGGGGAAGGGAGGCCTCAGCAGGTGGTCTGCTGCAGAGCTAGGAATGAGTGGGGAGTGCATTTTTTAAGAATTATGCATTTATTTTATATATATGAATCCATTGTAGCTGACTTCAGACACACCAGAAGACAGCATTGGATCCCATTACACATGGTTGTGATCCACCATGTAGTTGCTGGGAATTGAACTCAGAACCTCTGGAAGTGCAGTCAGTGCTCTTAACCAGTGAGCCATCTCTCCAGCACCCCAGAGTTGGGTTGCATTTTGAGGAGAGAAGGGATAGGTGAAGATCTAGCATTAGCCTACTGGCTTCCCTGGTCAGACTGGGCTGTGGGTTCCCAGGGAGTCATAATTGATTTTTTTTTTATTTTCATATTTTGTTTACATTTCAAATGTTTACCCCTTTTCAGATCTCCCCTTTGGAACCGCCCCATTCCCTCCAACCTCCCCCTGCCACTATGGGAATATTCTCTAACCCACCCTCCCACCCACCCACCCACTCTCGTCTTCCCTCCTTGTAATTCTCCTATACTGGGAGATCTAACACCTTCAGGCCCAAGGGCCTCT